>CAJHQP010000730.1:0-27500 GCA_905132765.1 Moricandia arvensis | reverse complement strand
ATTGTACTGCTGTCAATCGACGCTAGCTCACAAGTAATGTCGATCGACGAAGATAGATTGATGTTGATAAATTTTGTGCACTTCTCTTTGCAAATTGCACGTTCTAACGTAACAGGTTCTAAGAATAGTAGGTTGTTTACCTTGTTGCTTCGGTACTATTGCGCATGCACACGAAAGACAAAGAATTCTTTTTGTGTTTAGAAAGTAAAATATAATAAAAACATAGACTAAATTATCTATTAGATTTGGGTCGTTGTAGTATACTGGTAAGTATTTACGCCTGCCACGCGGGTGACCCGGGTTCGATCCTCGGAAACGGCGCCAAATTTGATATCACTCAAAAATTATCCTATGAGTAACGTTACTCTCTCAAATAAGAGATTTAGTGGTAATACTTAAGGGGTGTTAGTGGGAGCAACATTTATAATGATTGTTAGAATTTTAAAAGTCTATAGTTATTGGCAAATGGATTCTAACATTCTTATAAAATCAAGTGTTATTGGGTTGATGATTCTTTGATGACATATAAAATCTATTGTTATTCAAAAAATCTTGATTTTAAAGATTCTTAATTCCTTCAAAATCATATGTTATTGAGACTTAAATTCTTAACATTTTAACTCATAAAACAACTCTTTCAAAATGTTGCATATATACTAAAGATTCTCAAAATCATTGTAGTATAATATTTTCATAGACTTTTAAAATATGCAAAACTCATTAGAAATTGTTATAAATTTAACAATTATCTTGATTTTTAAAATCAATCAACTCTACCTAAATTCATCCCCCACTAACCCCCTCCCCTTAGGGATCAAGTCCACAAGGAGCGTGGGAACACAATAAACTTATAGATATGACGATTAAGCTAGACAAGTAATTAATAAGCAGTAAATAAGTAAGCAAATGATTGATTTGTTTGTAAACAATGAGAAAATAGCTAGATCTATGGTTTCAGGTGATCAGGATTATAGAGATATAGAAGATAAAGGCGTGTGTGTGATATTCTAGAACTCAAACTCTAGTATATAGATATCCAGCTGTCTCTTGAGATTCTAGTAACTATCTAAATCCAGTGTTCCAGCTTTCGCTTGTAAAAACGGAATGAGCGTTGATCGATGGTTGAAGTTGAGCGTCGATCGACGGCTACCTTAAATCGGGTTTACAGTCCTGTCTGATTGGTTCACTAACTTCATAGACCAGCTGTCGCATGTATCTAGCAACCTAGCTTAAAAAAATCAATTCAGGTGAAGAACCTACTATCGTAGTTGTCTTCAATCCTAAAAACAGAGCTCTAGTTAGCTACTCTAGAACACAAGTATTAATAGCAATTCAATTGTTTGATATCTTTGTCACCTTAGCAATCCAATAGTTTTGGCTAATATTTCATACCCCTAATCAACCCTAAATCTAACAAAGAGAATTACTCAGACCTGATCAAGCAACGGATGATAGTAAGCTGAATAGAAAACATAAAATAAAATAAGGAATAAGAGACAATGGAGTTCCAATACAAATCTCTGAAGGAATCTTGGATCTTCTCTCCAAATCTAACTGAAAACTTTTAAGTTTGGAATAGGTTATGAAAAGGGGTGTGTTGCCCAAACAATTGCCAAACACTTAAATACTAGGCATAAAGATGGCCAAGGATAGTCTTTTAATTATGTGGAAATTCTGGGCTTTCAGTCGGTCACCAACAAGTTGGCCCGTCTCGCGCTTCGCTGTCGATCGATGACAACATAGTGTTGTCGATTAACACTTCTTAAATATTGACTCTTACTTCTGATTCTTCAACAACTACTAGTTTCTTCATCATAAATCCCCAAAATACTCCATAATGTCCACATTGTTCCAAAACATACTTGGACAAGAAAAGACTCTTAACACATATAATAAATCCTAAAAAGCACATATACTTTAGGCGAAAACGGGTAAAATCCATAGTATATCATACGTATACATGGAGGAAGATGGTGGAGAAGGTTTTGAAGTTTCCTATCGAGTGTCTTCAAATTCCTTTTTTTAGTAAGCAAGGAGGTCTTTGAGCGTTGCATCATTTGGGGTGATTTTCTCGGTTTAATTTCCAAGCTTTTGATACATCGCAGTTGGCTCTTGCTAATTTAGTTTGTATTCAGGTAACATGTCTGGATCCACATGAGGAGAAACATTAGTGGTACATCAGAAGGCTACAGAGGCAGTTGCAGAAAAGAGGACAGCTTCAAGTCGTGCTGATCCTGACTCTGATACTGTTAGGGTAATTTTGTGTACAAGCGATTCGTACTCAGCTCTATGGAATGATAGGAAGAAGGAGACAACTCGTTGTGGTGCTTTCTCCTGCTTTAATTGTTGATAAACCGGGAGATCCTGCCTTTACATTACTACAATAGGAGTATGAGCCAGTATATGTCGTTTATATCAATGAACGACATATTTGATAGGATGGTTTTTGGTAGGATGGGCCAGTATATGGGCTAATATCAAGATTGACGTTGGTAGGATATTTTTGTATTAATTAATATTTGACAAAATGTTACTCACTTTTCTAATGATTTTTTTTTATAATTAATCGATGCATGCTTATACCCTTTAAATAGTATCTCTTAATTTCATTAAATAACATAACTAGCGTTTTTGCAAAATAATTAATTACCTTTTTCTGAATTTAATTACAGAAATATCTATGTGTTTAATAATTTGTGTGAAACAACTTTTGATTGTAGTTTTCTATTAATGTCTATTAGTTCTTTTTGGTCTTCATGTATAATTAGACTTTGCTAGCCAAGCTGACAACTGTGTCTTTATATATGAAGCAATCGAGTCTGAGCAGTTCGGGCTAGTCTATCCGCCAATGTGTTGGTTGCTTCTGCCACATGTTAGATAATGTATGCACTGAAATGGTGTTTGATAAATTCTGAATGTAAGGTTTTCTTTTGATTCTAAACAATCTATCAAAAATGCTATCTTTTGTTAACGAAAAGTAATCATAGAGTCCATAGACCAAATGAGTGCTTCAATTTCAGACATTATTTTCCTCAAGTAATCCATCATAACCTTTCCCGTATTCGTAATGTGCCATCCATTTGTGTATAATCTGATCAAATGGATGATAGGTATGCTCTCAATGAGCGCCACATACTCTGCCTCTATTAACATCAAAAGCACTTGAGTATTCCACTTTCTTTTGGTAAGATCAAACAGTTGATACTGTGAGAGAAGAGTAGAGTTTGTGTTTTCCCTATTGTTAGTCTTAGGCTAATAGATGGGATCCAATGTCACTCCATACAGAGATAGATTGTTTCATTTCCAACCAATTTATTAGTTCTGAGTATTATCTTATTGGATCCAAATTTCTTTGTCACAGAAATGCCGTCCATGAAAATCTGCGTGAATAAAGCGTTTGGTTTCTTAATAGTTAGTTAGCAAACACAGTTGTATTAAATCCCAATAGTGTTTAATCCTAATTCTCCCTCTCGTTTATTCCCTCATAGGTTCTCCAAATTTAATCAATGCATGCCCTTCTCATTTTCCACGAAATCCATCAAAATTGTGATACCTCAGTAGCTAATTTTGTAGTTATCCATTTTGGATAACAAAAAAATGACATAAGATGGTTGGAAAATGAAGTTGTGGTCATCTTCGCTAGCACATCGTTTTCTCCTTTTGTTAGAAATTTGAGTCTATATCCATTTATTCGATTATGAAGTAAAACGTCTAGGAAGCTAACTATCTTAGTTTTATGCCGCCCATGCTCTATGGGATTCCTAATAAGGGCTAATTCTTCCTCTTGAATGTATGTCCAAAAGCCCAAAATATTCTGCATTTCCTTCTGGATAGATTCAGGTCTCCTATGTCTTAATTGTATTTGATGATTTCGAGAAATATAAATGTTGTGTGGATTCCAGTTTGTCATTTTTGAGGATTCTAAGAATAACTTGTCGTTTCTTTTAGGCTTTTCAGAAGAAAAAATATCGACAAATATAAGATGATATGTATTTTGGCATTTTAAAATGACTATAAGCCAAGTTAGTATTTTCTCCCTTTCTTATTCTGAATGTTTGAAATGAATGCATATGTACAAAAAATGAATAGGTAAGGCTATAAGGGGTGACCTTGTCAAAATTCTTTATTTGGAATGACGAGTCCACACACTTGCCCATTATAAAGGACTTTATATTGGCCTGATGCAATAGATTTTATCATATATGTAATCCATTGCGACACGAGGATATTCTTAATAAAATCCCAATCGTACTTCTTACTTATATCCATTTTTTCCATATATTATACTTGATGATATATGTTTGTTAAGAGTCCATGAAACATTCCATGTGCTATTAATATGTTTTCTGAAATTAGGTGACCCGCCACAATGTTCGTTTGGGTTTCCAAAATTAAAACATGTAAGAGGTTCTCTTAGATATAGACTCAATACTTTCGAGATCCCACAATACATAAAGTCTTAGTTCTGTCATTTTGTTTGGTCATTCTATTTCGGTATGAAATATTTTTTTTGTTTGTTTATCCTTGGATCCAAATTTCGAACCATCCACCCTCAGACAGCATCATTAATAAAGACTTTCGTATTTCATCCTATGTCGCTAGTTCTTTGAGTTGTCGATTCATCTGTAATGTGATTGATCATGGGATATCTTGTAGATATTTTCAAAATTATTGTTTTGAAGTACTTGTGAAAATTTTCTCGGTGATATTATTCCATTGTTTTCCTTCACCTTATCGGTGAAGATGACATACATATATTATAAATGATTGATTTTTTGCTTCTTCTTTTTTTTTATTGTATAAAGGCTATATTAGATCAAAGAAACTCTTTTATGAAGAAAAAGAAACATGGGAAATAGAGAAAATAGAGAACCTCTTTGACTGCTTGAAGAAGGAATAACAAAAAATTGACCAGGTTTAGTGGAGTGGTCGAATATCAAAGTTTTGAAGCGGTTTTAACGAAAAGAGAACATCACATTTTCCTAGGGGTTTTATATTCTCTTAAGGGGAAACTAGAGAGATATCTCCAAATCAAAGAAGAATCAGCTTCTTTTAAGCGCTCAGCTTCGGGATATTCCAATTCACGATCTGACTGCAGATTATGAAATTAAGATTCATGGCGGGTTTTTTTTGTCGTTGATGATTTTAGCTAGGATTGCATGGAGAAAAGAACTTCCATTTGAAAGACACACACACACACACAGAGAGAGAGAGAGAGAGAGAGAGAGAGAGAGAGAGAGAGAGAGAGAGAGAGAGAGAGAGAGAGAGAGAGAGAGAGAGAGAGAGAGAGGTCTTAAATTCTTTTTATTTTGTAGATATAAAGTTAAACTATGATTGGTATATATTAAACTGATATTAAATTTAATTTTGTGTGTAGTTTGATTTTTAACTTTTATTTTGTGGAGATATAGATTCTAAATTTTAAAATTCTGGCAGTGCCATATATATTTTTTGAACGTATTCAAGTTTTGCCTTGAGTTCATTGTTATCTTATTGTAGAATCCTTTCTATTACTATCTTTTATGTTTAATCTTTTATATTTGTAGATTTTTGTATAACTTCCCCTCTAAGTGTAATCTGAATGTTTAAATTAAGTTGAATGAACGTAGTTTATAAGAAAACTTTAAAATTGTGGGTAATGTTGTTTTAAGATATTCAAATGATGGAGAAGTAATTGAGACATTAAATTTGTGTAATTTGTTGCTATATAAAAGTATAAAGGAAGAAATAAAGTCGTCAACCCTAACTCCTTTTTTTGGCTGAAACATCGGTCCGAACTTTGTCTGCCATAATTTTCTTGCATATTTTATCATCGAATCAGAATAACCAACCTCTTTCTTAGATATCTTCATCACTTATATATATATATATATAATAGTATATATTCTCGTAATATACATTTCCTGTTATCTTCATTATTTTAATAGTATCCTCTATAATAAAATGAATGACTTTGCTGGAAATATTGGTTATTTTTCTCTGAACAGTACAACATCAACATAATTACATTATTTGTCTCCTTTTTCTTAAATAATTTCAATAATACTACAACTATAACTGAGAACCTATCTAGTTACAAATCTAAGATTGGTCTATCTAGGACTCAGTATATTCAGCCACAAAATAGTAATATATGATTCTTCTAGACAAAATAAATTTAATATCCTAATAAACATACAATAATAATAATGTTTAATAAATGATTCTAACTGAAATACCTGAAATGAAAATAAACTAAATACAACAAATACACAAGAAATTATTTAAAACCTGTTCTTCAATTCTAAATGCTGGAGCGCTACATTATGGAAGCAGACTCGACCCTGAAAGGAAGGTGAGGAAGTACGGCCTTCTGGTCTTCGATAATATAAAATTAAATTCGTCCAATTTGTTCACAAGTCTTTTTAATCTAGTGGTGCAAATCATATGTCTTTAGACTCAGCATCCTGACTTCAAATCCCGGGTATGCTAATTCCAGCATTTTTTCTGAGTTAGATTGAGGCCTTTTAAAAGTCACGACCAGTCATGCCTGGAAGTTTGTGCTTGAAATAAAACCGATGAAACAAATTTTACTATTGAATAATAATATATTATTTAAATGAGTCTATGTATAATAACTAAGATTAGGAAATGGGTCTGTTACTGATTGACTCAAAGTACAATGGAGCTCTGTTGTTTTGAGATTAATTTAGTTCAGTTTCTAATGTAAGCGAGTTTGAACAGGTTTATCAAACCGAGGGGACATGCTAAAAGTTTTCTTGCAAACTGTCTTTTTATGTAGAACCTTTGTGTAAATGTCTGGAACTTCTATAGCATGAAAAACTAATATGTGGGCTTTGTCTTTGCAGATTGACAGATCAGAAACAAAATGTAGATCTGATATAGTGTGTTTTTAACATACTTTGATTGTGATTTATTGATCTTTCTCATGCAATTATAGGATACTTACAGTTCTATTCGAGACATTTCAGGTACAAAAGAGGTTGTGGAACTTTGGAGGGAAACATGAAGAAAAAGGAGAAAATTTGAATTCTGTCCCGGAGAACAACCCCAGAGGTCAAGCAGAGCCTTGATCCCCGCGGAGATATTTTAGGAAACTGCAGATTCTCTCAAGATTTACCCTAATTTTATTTTCCCTTCCTTCCAGCTGCCACAAAAAGCTTTAAAAAAGGGGCACGACAATATTCACAGGCAGACTCTTTCAGCTCAGATTTATTTCATATTTTTCAGTAAAAACTTGTTTGGATTCAATACTTTGTAAGGGAGAAAGGTACTTCACCTTGTTATCGCGATTAGAGAAGATTTCTTGAACCCTACTTTTACTTTTTGATTTTGATTTATGGAGTATTATTCAGTATTTCTTACTGTGTTTATTGCCATGATTGCTGAGTAGTCGATCTTGTTAGTTTAGGGTGTTAGGGTGTTGGATTCATTAAGCTACACACAAATAAGTTGTATGTTCATTGATAGCCTTTATTCTAAACTTAACTTAATGCTAGCATGAATCTGATCACTTTATGTTAGATCTAGGGTTTCATCTATTCATTAACCGTGTTATAGATTGCCTGATATGTTTAGAATAAGTATTATATCCCTAATCATCGAAATTAGATATTAGGGTGTAATATGAGCTGAGTAGGCCTGATCGTTACTGTTCATAGACAGAACTCGGAACAAGCGACAGCTTAGTCTCCGGGGCTGTTCTCTGAAAGGAACAAGCGCCACGACAGTGGGCTGTTCTAGCCATTGATCTATGTTCTGGGCTTGTTCTTAATTCAAACTTGAATAATTGTGTGGCTTAATGATATCTAACACCCGTTTAATCACCCTAGGCTAGCTTTTCTCCAAATTTAAAATAGCTCAAACCGTACCTTGATCTCTGTTATTTTTACCTTGTTCTCTGTTAAATCTGAAAGTTTTTGCTAAGAAACTAAAATCTTAAGATATAGTGTAAAACGGTCCTCTGGAATAGAATCTCAAGTACAACAACTACAACTGTTAACTTGACAGTAGCAAGATCCGATTTTTAATGTATCAAGTTTTGGCGCCATTGCGACGGGGACCAGCTTTTACCTATATTTTCTTGGTTTTATACTTTGTCTAAAACATCTAACTTGCTCTATTTTCTTGTTTCAGATGATGTTCCAGGTGTATGTCAAGTAGAAATACTCGAAGCAACACCTCAAGTCCATTAATCACCCTCATCAATCAAGAACTTGCAAGATTAGAAAGGAACAACCGAACTCAATCAAGACCTACTCACGCCAACATGGGCGATCACAACAATGAGCATGATCTCACTGCTGCAATGGCTCTGATGCAACAACAGATGCAGCAAATGCAACAGGCCTTGCAAGCTCAACAAGCGGCTGCTCAGCAACAACAACAGGAGCAACCAACTCGGATTGGAGAGAGGAATCTTCCTCGCAACTTTCCAACCACTCGCTCAGCCATTGCTCCTCCACCCTGTGATCAGCTGGATTTCTAGATCAAGGCCTCCATGATCTCTCTGGTGCAAAGGAAGATGTTCCATGGTCTCCCGGCAGAAATACCAATGGAACACATTGAAGCCTTTGAGGAGATTTGTGCTATGACTTGCTCAAACGGGAGCAGGTTCGAGCTGCCTTTTTAAGTCACTTCTACACCAAGGCAAAAACGGCTGCTCTCAGGAACAAGATCTCCTCTTTCAAACACACTCCAACAAACCCTTTAATGAAGCATGGGAGCGATTCAATGACATGCTCAGAGAGTGCCCTCATCACGAGTTTGATCAGGACTACATTCTAGGGATTTTCTATGATGGTGTGGATTGAGAGTTCCGCAATGCCTTGAACTCCGCGAGTAAGGGAGATTTCATGACTCAAACTACTGAAGGAGTGTTTGAGCTGATAGAGAACATGGCTTCTAGCTCAGCCAACAAGAACCCAATGACTGATCGCTCCAAGAAAGTCAACAGCGTTGATGCTCAATGGAAAGATGAACTCACTGCTAAGGTTGATTTGCTCCTCAAGAGCAACAAAGGTCAAGTCTTGTATATGGAGGAAGCTACACCTGAGCAGGTAGCTAAGGACCAAGCCGCAAAAGATGGACAGAAAGGAGATGATCACCAGGAAGTGCTCTACATCAACGGTTAAGGGTATGTTCAGAACATGAACTACTACCAGAGCTCAAACAACGGGAACAACCCCAACATGTTCTCTTCCAAGAGCAACAAAATAGAGAACCCCGGGGATCAAGCCCAGAACAATCAAGCTCAAGGTGCTGCTCAACAAAGAGGGTTCCCACAGAATTTTCAGGGAAAAACCTTCGTCTTTAGTCAGTCCCAGAACCGTTTCCAGAACCAGGATCAACACCAGAACCAGCAGAAGCAGCAGAACAATCAGCAAACTGCTCAAGCAGCATCAAGCGGACAGCAGGACAAGCTCAAGGTCTTAGGGAACATGATGAATCAGCAGCTCCAGAGTCAACAGATTCAGGTCAAGGCGTTGAACCAGGCTACCACAGAGATCAAAGGATGGACAACATGTTCAATGAGCTGAATACTAAGTATGACACTGTGAGCAGCCACATGCGCCAGATTGACATTGCTCTCGCTCAAACAGCTGAAAGTGTCATGAGGCAACAAGGGACACTCCCTGGAAAAACAGATAAAAATCCTAGGGTTGAGCATTGTAATGCAACAGAGTAGCTGTTTGCTGAAACTGCTTTGAGCGCAGAATAGAGAACAACGCACCCTGCTTGCTCCGAAGCGACTGCTCAAAGTGAATCTGTTGAGACTCCACCAGCTCGAGTTTATGTTCCTAAGGTTCCCTATGTAATTCCACCTAAACATCTGATGGATCCCATTAGTGCAGAGCAGCTGGCTGGATTTAGGAAGATGGTGAGAAGGCTTCCTAAAAATATCTCATTTGAACATGCTTGGGAGATCCGTCCATTGCATATGTTCTTCAGAAACTGTAGAGAGACTAAAGAAGAAATTGAAGAACTATTTATCGAAGCATTGAGGCCAGAACCCAAGGTATTGCCTAAGCTTGATGATCCTGGAAAGTTTGTTTTCCCATGTTCCATCGCAGGAGTTGAATTCAAGGAAGCTCTTTGTGACTCTGGGTCTAGTGTGAATCTTGTGTCAAAGGCGATTGTAGACAAGCTGGGTAATGTTGATGTTGAGCCTTCTATGATGACTCTTGCTTTTGCAAACTCTTCTAGAGCAGTCCCTTATGGTACAACTCGCAACATTCCTCTCAAGGTTAGGGATTGTATTATGCATACTGAATTTCAGGTTATTGAGATGAGCAAGGACTATGAGATGCCTTTGATCCTTGGGAGACCATTTATGGCTACAGTGGGAGCAATCATCGATATGCTTAATAAGAAGGTATCATTCTCCAACATCAACAAGAAGGTTTTCTATAAGGCTGTTCCTCCCAGATTCCCTACGTTGCACACCTCTTGCATCTCATTGGTTAGTGGAGATAAGATGAAGGTTGATCCTAAAAGGGAGTTTAGCGATATAGGTGAGAGCCGGCTGGTCTTGGATGGAGATCCTGACACTGATACCAAGAAACTCCGTGGGTATGCGAAGGTGAAAGAAAAGGTCCAGAAGAAAAGGGTCAAGGGTGACCCTACAATGACCTTGACACCTCACATGTGTGATGAGAACTCCATTGAGTATGGGGTAAAGTGCAAAGGCTCATCTAAACCATTCTCTAAAGTCAGAGTGATTCTCACACATGAGCTGAAAGAGAAAGGGGAAACTGTAGTAAAAGGGTTATTGAGTAGAGTTTTGAAGCTGAATATGTCTGATTGTGGAGCTTGTTTTGGAACAAGCGCTCATGCTCAACCTGACTGAACCCTATCACCAAGTCAAGCTAAAGACTTAAACTAAGCGCTTGGTGGGAGGCAACCCACTGGTAAGTGTGTATTATTTAGGTTTTTATTGTTTCTGATTTTTGTTTTTGCTTTTATTAGTTTCAGGATTAAACAACAAAAACCCGAGTTACCATATTTGGAGACCCTGTTCTCTGAGGTTGTTCCCTGCCAGGTAAATGACTCGAAAGGAAAAAAAAAGAGAGAAAAAAAAAACGTTATCTATTTAAATTCTCATGGATGATTGAGAGAGGAAGAAACAATGTCTCTGATCGGGGAAAACATTTCAGAGGGGAACAAGTTTGAGAGATCAAGGTGGGGAGAACAAGCAAAATGAGTCAGGCTGTGGAGATCAATAGGTCCATCCTCTCCTACAATTTTGTGTGATCCCCTACATTTCTCTACAGAAAATGGTAACCACTAAAACTTGCAGCCCCACAAACAGAAAAAGCATGTTCATACCTAGCATCGTCTACCCTGTCTAGTGCTGTGATAAGATATGCTCATGCCACTCTTAATTTGAATATAAGGAGTTTTGTTAGAAAGGTGTAACATTGCAGGTTTGACACACAGAGTATGGAGCAGATTTTGAACAGCAGTCAGGGGTGTTCTGGTAAGGGTGTGCGGTCCTAGATGCAGCTTGTATGGTTCAAAGATTTGTGGTTAAAAAATGGTTACTGAGAATAGGAGAGTTCCCACACCTTGAGTCATGTCTAGCATGTTCTGATGTTTGAAATTGTTTGAGGACAAACAAAGATCTAAGTCTGGGGGAATTTGATATAGTGTGTTTTTAACATACTTTGATTGTGATTTATTGATCTTTCTCATGCAATTATAGGGTACTTACAGCTCTATTCGAGACATTTCAGGTACAAAAGAGGTTGTGGAACTTTGGAGGGAAACATGAAGAAAAAGGAGAAAATTTGAATTCTGTCCCGGAGAACAACCCCAGAGGTCAAGCAGAGCCTTGATCCCCGCGGAGATATTTTAGGAAACTGCAGATTCTCTCAAGATTTACCCTAATTTTATTTCCCCTTCCTTCCAGCTGCCACAAAAAGCTTTAAAAAGAGGGGCACGACAATATTCACAGGCACACTCTTTCAGCTCAGATTTATTTCATATTTTTCAGTAAAAACTTGTTTGGATTCAATACTTTGTAAGGGAGAAAGGAATCTTCACCTTGTTCTCGCGATTAGAGAAGATTTCTTGAACCCTACTTTTACTTTTTGATTTTGATTTATGGAGTATTATTCAGTATTTCTTATTGTGTTTATTGCCATGATTGCTGAGTAGTCGATCTTGTTAGTTTAGGGTGTTGGATTCATTAAGTTACACACAAATAAGTTGTATGTTCATTGATAGTCTTTATTCTAAACTTAACTTAATGCTAGCATGAATCTGATCACTTTATGTTAGATCTAGGGTTTCATCTATTCATTAACCGTGTTATAGATTGCCTGATATGTTTAGAATAAGTATTATATCCCTAATCATCGAAATTAGATATTAGGGTGTAATATGAGCTGAGTAGGCCTGATCGTTACTGTTCATAGACAGAACTCGGAACAAGCGACAGCTTAGTCTCCGGGGCTGTTCTCTGAAAGGAACAAGCGCCACGACAGTGGGCTGTTCTAGCCATTGATCTATGTTCTGGGCTTGTTCTTAATTCAAACTTGAATAATTGCGTGGCTTAATGATATCTAACACCCGTTTAATCACCCTAGGCTAGCTTTTCTCCAAATTTAAAATAGCTCAAACCGTACCTTGATCTCTGTTATTTTTACCTTGTTCTCTGTTAAATCTGAAAATTTTAGCTAAGAAACTAAAATCTTAAGATATAGTGTAAAACGGTCCTCTGGAATAGAATCTCAAGTACAACAACTACAACTGTTAACTTGACAGTAGCAAGATCCGATTTTTAGTGTATCAAAATCACATTCCATCTGCTCCTGGGTGTTTCAATCAACAACACCTAGTAGTGATTCTTGAGAGTAATGCATCAGAGAAGAAACGATACTCTCGGGCCGGACACCTGTTCTAGCCATCACATACACAACTCTGGTGTAGTAATCAATACCAAGAGCAGAGAGTTGTTCAATCCACCACTCGAGACAATCTCTCCCCTTGAGCTCCTCTGATAAACTTGATACTAAGTGCTCCCTACATGGATTCATGGCAATTACCTCCATGCAACTATCAGGTATCTTGAAAGTTTCAGACAGTTCGCTCTCGCATGAGGTTAACACTTGAACAGATTTACTGCTGTCGAGGTAACTCTTTATTCTAGCGATGAGTTTCTTTAAGTAAATGTGGTCTTTTAGGCAGCGAGTAGGTAATGAATTATTGAAAAGAAAACTCGTTATTTGCATTGGCCAACTTCTTTTTGAGAAACGTTCTCCTTATGAATGAAAAATCAGCATATGTTTTTTAAAAGTCTGTGGTGATGCCATCTCAGAGTGGAAAACTTGTGAATAAACCTATAAGGATAGGGTTTTCTTTAAAAATAGTTCTCTTTTAATATGTAAAGGATGTAAAAGTTCAATGATAATTAATATCAGTTTAATAAAATGTACCTAAATATATAAATCTTGTAAATATCAGTATGATAAAAAATATATATCCAAATAGACAAATGTAATATATACTAGGGTAATATACATATTAAACCATACACAAATTACTTACATACTATACTATGTATAAGTTTGCATTCAAATATAATTCAAAGATGTTTGTTAACTAACAAACTATGCATAGGGTTGTAGAAATTTATTTGAATTTAAGATAATTATAGGAAATTGATTAACTCTGCTCATCCTTTCTCTGTTCTGGTCCATATTTGAATTCAAAAAAGGCAAAAATCTCGTGGTCAGATGTGTGCAAACCAAAATAAGGAGGGTTAGGCTTGAGATCATTGGAAGAGACTAATAAAGTTTGTTGTTTGAAACTAATTTGGAGAATTCTCTCTGCAAATACTCTGTGGGTACAATGGGTAGATCGATATCTGATTCGGAAAGGCTCCTTCTGGCAAGCAAACGAAAAGAGTGGGTTAGGCTCTTGGATATGGAAGAAAATTCTAAACTACAGGAACTTGGCATTCTCCCTGACTCGAAGTGACATAAAAAGCAGGGCACAGACTGCTTTCTGGTTCGACACATGGTCGCCGCTGGCTAGGTTGTTTGACATCACTGGTGAGCGACGCAGTATTGATATGGGCATAAATATGAATGCAACAGTTGCATATGCAGTCCAGGCATATCGTTGTCGTCGCCATCTTGTCGCGCATCTGCTTGAGATAGGAGATGACATTCTGAAACTTAGAGTACAAGGTCTGACCTCAGAGAATGATATACGGAAGTGGAAAGGATTGGTTGACTCTTCCAAGCCAATTTTTAATACGACTCAGACATGGCATTTAACGAGGCTGCAGACGCCGAAAGTTAGTTGGTTTTGTGCTCTCTGGTTCACTGAAGCAACCCCAAAATACTCAGCACTTTCCTGGCTTGCTGTCCATAATCGGTTAGCAACATGGGAAAGAATTCACAAGTGGAATTCTGCAGTGGATGATACGTGCGTATTATGTCAGACTCATAGAGAAAACCAAAACCGAGACCATCTGTTCTTCAGTTGCTCATATTCTCAACAAATATGGATGGACCTAACAAAAATCTTCTGAAAACTCGTTATACTACGGACTGGAATAGCATACTGGATCAGTTAGTGGGCACTGGACGAAATGGCAATAATATGTTCTTGCTGCGTTACATCTTTCAAATCTCAATCCACACCATTTGGAGGGAGAGAAATGGGAGGAGACACGTTAAAGGGCCATAGAGTCCAGAAACTCTACTGAGATTCATAGAATAAGGGGTCAGGAATCGCATCTCCTCGCTGCGAGGAAATAAACGGTTTGAAACAACTATGACAGATTGGTTTGAGCTGAGGGGGTAGGGAAACTCTTTGGCTCTGTTTTGCTTTGTTTTAGAGTTCAAGTTTCAGTTTCATATTTCCTGTTTTTTAAAACAAAACGTAAAAACAAAGTCACACATGTTGTAAAAAGTGTTTTTTGCCATTTGAATAGTTTAGCATTTTTTCAAAAGAAAATTATATTTAACTTTACAAAAAGATTGATTAACGTATCTCATCCCTTACATATTTATATGGAGAACCATCATCTGAGTATAAGCAAAGTGATGATATCTATTGTGTTGAATAACAATTTTTTAAATATGCTATGACAGGTATAATTTAAACTTTCAATTTGTCATAACATTATAGAATATTATCACTGAATGAGTTGATGAAGATAATCCTGTTATATATTTTCGTATTGGTTGTACCGAAAACTGTTGGTCAGTGTTATTTATAAAAATAGATTTCCAGTATTAAATGTGAGAATATGAAATTTCTCCAAAGAATAAAAAGTTGGTCTAATTTTTAGTCAAACTAATTGGTAAGTCTACCACGTAAGCAATATAAAACTTTAAGGTGTTGACAACTCAGAAAATTATATTGCAGTTAATAAAAAATTAAAAAAGTTATTTTTTTAAATGCTCTTCAAATAATATATGGAGAACTAATAGGAGACATGAAGTTTATGTGGTTTTTGTGCTATATAAAAAGTTTGAGGAAAATATAAGTTGTTAGTCCTAACTTAGTCTTCCATAGTTTTCTTGCATATCACATCAATGAACTAGAACAAGTAACCTCTTCATCACTAAGTTATAATTTTTCTTCTTTTTTTTTTCTCTCTTGAAATCCATCGTATGCTATCTTCAGTCATTGAACAATTTGCTATCTTCAGTCATTGAACAATATCTCTTATAATAAAATGTATGACTGTATATAAAATATTATTTATTGTTCTGCTAAAACATAACAGCAACACAGTAGTTACATTAGTTGTCATCTTGTTTCAATAATTTCAATTATACTACATCTATAAATTGGGCAACTATCTAGTTTTTTCAATGCTATATAATTATGAAATTAAAAATTATGAAAAATGTATCAACGATTTTACAGTCGATAATTCTATATGCCTTATTAGGATTTACGTCTAACTGCCCCACCCTAAACAACCTTATGAAGTTTACACTTGACGGTACTTCTTTCACCATGACTTTAAAGAAACTATACAATTCAAATTTTGTTCAATGTACGATTCAGTATAGTTCAGCCACAACAAACATCAATTAGCAATATATGATAATACTAGACAAAATAAATTTAATAGCTCAATAAATATACATTAATAATAAAATTTGATACGAAGTTCTAATTGTACTAACTAAAGTAAGAAAAAAATTTAAAAGTATTGTAACTGAATTCAACCTAAACAAATAAATTTTTTTTAATTTGTATCTAAAACAAAATAAATACATAAGAACTTATTTAAGAATTTGTAGCTTCAATTTCAATGGTGAATTGCTCCGTTATGGTAATGTAGTGCTGGACATAGAAAACATAAAAAATAATTTTCAATGAAAGCCTATTGATTTTTGTTAAATTAGAATGTGTCTGGTATATAAGACGATAAAAATTTGATAAAGAAGATTTTTTATTATGTTAACGAATAAAATGCAATCCAATAAAAATTTGACACGTCAGATTCTGTCTATAAAAAAGGAAAAATAATCAGAAAATAGTATTAATTTACGGAAAAAACTTTGACGTTGTTGACATTGTGAGCAAAAACCTAAACCCTACAGCCCTAAATCCTAGGGGATGAACCCAAACCCTAAGCCCTTAAGGGGTAATCCCTAAACCTTAGCCTCAAACTCTTGGAGCTGAATCCTAGGGGTTTGGTTTAAGAGCTTAGGAATTAAGGTTTATCATCGGCGTTAACAACGTCAAAGTTTTTTTCTTTTTCAGGAATTAATACTATTTTTGATATTTATTTACTTTTTCTTTTTATAAACAAAATAAGACTTGGCAAATTTTTAGTGGCTATCATTTTAGTGATGAACGCATAGGTTCACCCCAAGGGATAAACAAAAGAAAAAGTTCATTTTACTATAACCGGAAGTTAGGATGTTGATAATTACTTCCATAAGCAACAATAATAAGTTAACCTAGCTGTTCAAATTCAACCCATAATGTTAACTAAATGAAATATTATTAAATAAAAGAAACAAAAACGGAAACACAATAATCAAATAGTACAACCCACTTCATCCTTCTCTTTAACAAGTCCACAGTAAAATGAGCCTAAAAAATGTCAAATCAACAAAGAAAATTAATGCATCTTTTATTTTATTGCTACAGTTTTCATCAAAACTTATTTTCGAACTACAAGATCAACCATAAAATCTAAGGATAAACAAAATGCGAGCCACTTTGTGCTTCCTTTCTTCTCTGGTCATCACCTATAATTGAGTGAGTTTTGTTTGTCTGTCTATATGTACGCAGGTTAATTTCCTCATCTAACTTGTTTCTGGGGACCATCATACATTTTTGGGTCATGAGTTTGCAGTACCATGTACCCATTGCAATACTGTCCTCCACAGTGTGCCCCAAACCATCGGTTTCAATACTTATATAGTTGAAACACAACAAAAAACCAATAAATCAAACAAGATTTAACTATTGCTTTATAGAAACCTTAGTGACAAATAACACATTTAGTTATACTGAAAAGTAAATGTCTCAGTTTCTATATCATTTTTAGTTAATACATAAAGATACCGATCTTTTTTAAACTGAAAAAACTTAACCAAATACAGATCCTTGGAATGTATAATCAGTGCAACTTGGATGTTTAAACTAAAAAAGTTCATCTCATATTGGGATCACACAAGAGTACTAACATAAGGAAACTATATTTAATAGAAAAGAAAACATTTTGGATTTGCCAGCTTATTTTGTGACCAAGAAAGCCGAACTGTTCGTTTTCCAGTTACAGTTCCATTAAGTTCTTTAGAGCCTCCTCTGCATTTCTTCTGCAACCAAATGATCAAATATCAGTACAGTGAGATGGTGACAAAGAAACATCTATATAATTTATTAAATCATGGTGTACTATCTTCGTTAGGTATTATATGTTACCTATTAACTATGCTAAAAATGTTACGTATTACCAAAATGAACAAATCCACATTCTTTGCCAAGAGAAATATTGATAGAGACTAATTCCCCATACATATAGAAAAATTCCTTAAGATCTTCGCTGGTGACACTAGAGTCAAGTCCTCCAACAAATATCTATATTATAAACAAAGATTAATGGGAAACAAAAAAAAGAAGCTATATTTATCTAATTACATTCCATGAGATGGAGAAAAAAATCACAAAGGAAGATAATAAATTACTGTTGCATATTGAGAGTCCCCAGCTGGACATGCCATTGCACCATTTGTCATGTACAATCCTACCATATCCGACATATTAGTTTATTTTAATTTTAACATGATAGACCAGTTGCGTTTTCAGGAATAAACTGAACACAACACTACAACTAAATAGAAATAACTAGATTGAGAATTAAAAAAAAAACTCGTTGTGAGAAACTTGTTGTTTGCTTAGCTGTTGCACGACCAATTCATATAACATTTTACGCCATGCATATCTTTCATTGCTTTTGCTCTCTCTTTTTCATCTCCAAACCTCACAAATCCTTAACCCTTTGATATACCAGTATATGCATATGTGACAAATGTTGCGGCTTTTACTGAAGGATACATCGCTGAGAAGGTGTTGAGCAACAAATAATTAGAGAAATCTGGCACAAAATTCCCCACAAAAATAGAGAACTCATGTTCATTCTTCTCGCCAGTGCTAAAACTGGCACAATCTAAACGGAAATGCCTATCTATATTCGGAATATTTTTTCCATTAAACTCCTTCAAATCTTTTTCAGCCACATCATGCAAAAAAACTCCACAAATCCATCTTTCAGATAAACCAGTGTATCTATTGCGGATAACGCTTACGGAAACCATCTGAATCATAACATTGTTACACATATTAAGATGTTATAAACAAATTAACCAGAAACATAGTAATGTGAAAAATGTGAAAAATACTTTAACTATAAGGTTCTAACATAAATATTATTATATTTGTAGGAAAACAGAGATTGTATTAAAATATATCATTTACTAACACCCTCGTGCTTCATCCCCATGAAGAAACAAAAAAAAAACCCAATAAATGTGTTAAGAAGGTAAAATGAGAGAAAACATTTTAAGGCGGTCCACATATAACCGAACATGAAACTTTGGTTTCATTCGGCTCCTTTATGATGGATGGCGAAATTTCCAAATAAAATAAGATGGGAACGAAATCAAATTTAACTCATAACATCTATGTTAGCTTTTTCTGTCTGGATGCTTTCACAGAAAATTTTGCTTTATAGATGATCCTTGTAGAAGATAGAAAAGGCGAACTCAAACAATCTTTTTATTTACTTCGTTCGCCTTTCTTCCTAAGTCTGTAGCTCAAGTTTACCTTAGCTAACGCTACCTTTAGCAAGCAAGTGGTGAAGAACCTGTAAACTGAATAAATAAACTATGAAAACATCTAAAATAATACTCAAGACATAAACACAAATACACTTAGTTGGAACCGAATGCAAAAAGAAATAATGATAAATGTGAAAATTGACAATAAGTTTATTTTTAAGCTAAATTCCGATGAGAAGTTCATATGTTATTAGTTGGAAAATTCAATAGGCAAATATATTACTTTAAACACTACAATTTTAATTAACCACCCTAGAGTCCATAACAAGAAATCCCC
Organism: Moricandia arvensis; assembly: GCA_905132765.1. Taxonomy (NCBI): domain Eukaryota; kingdom Viridiplantae; phylum Streptophyta; class Magnoliopsida; order Brassicales; family Brassicaceae; genus Moricandia; species Moricandia arvensis. The sequence goes on along the minus strand of CAJHQP010000730.1, from coordinate 7,895 downwards.
TAACCGAAAGTAAAAGTATCTTTTCGGAAGGTCAAAACATTACAAGATATCTAAAACTGAAACAAAAAAACACTACCAAGATATACATAAGTATATAACACATGAGTCACACACATTTAAAACCAATGGTACAAGAAAGAAAGATGATGTGAGTAGAAAAAAGTATATAATTTCAAAAGCTATTTTGAAAAATATTTATAATTCTATAAAAAAACTCATGCACCATCGCATAAACATACAAAATAAAACTCCATAAATGTAGAGTAGGTAATAAGTCAGAAAAATATTTATAAGAAGATCTAAACATTGAATGTCATTGGAAGCTTAAGCAGAAAATATGAGCAAAGATATATATACTCTTATTTTTAATAACCTTAAACAAAATATTATACATCAAACATGAGTAAATTATAATTTTACCAAATACATGAGATAATAGATACTATGATTGATGTTGATAATTTTAAAACTTATATAATATGAAAGAAATTGAAAAATTAAAAACTTATAGTTTACTTTAAAGGAAGTTGACTCATTGAGCACACATTTTAGTATAAAAGGCTAGAACAATACAAATTTTTTTTATTACAGACATTTTTTAAATGCCGAATGTGCCCTTCTATCATGTTGTGCGAAAAAACGTATTTACAAGAATGCCATTACTTTTTCATGCCACGTCAGCCAAAAATCGTCGCCACGTAGGAATTTGCTTACGCGAATTAATGAAGTCAGCTGCAAAGCGTTACAAACTACGTTATAACTGAGTTATTCGTACGTTGTGACTGATTTAATTAACCTGGCTGACTTCTGTGAAAAAGGCTGACTTACGTCTATAAGTCAGCACCCTGTGAAGGCTGATTAACAAAAATCTGGCTGAATTATGTGATCTCGGCTGACTTAGAAACACACATTACGGTTGACTTACACATCGACTGGCTGGGTTTTTGAAAATACGGCTGAGTTGTAGTTAAGAAACGGCTGAGTTATAGTTAAGAAACGGCTGAGTTATATTTTCGCATGCTGATTCAATGATTATCGGCCAACTGTGTTACTAAACTTTCGACTGACTTAAGAGAGCTTGTTACGGCTGAGTTTAAGTTGGATTAACAAAATTTTCAGTCCTATTACGGCTGACCTATTAGCGAAAGATTAATTACTAGAATATCATTCACTTGACGACTGATTTAGGTGACGATATGGCTGACTTATTGTTTTTCCGCATAATGACGGCTGGTTATTAGGAAAATATTAATTACTAGAATAACATTCACATTGCGGCTGATATACGTTCTGTGTTATAGCTGAGGTTTGCTAACTGAGTTATGTGTTCCTATGTTGGCCGACGTAACGATTTCCATGTCATCATCCATGTCATCAGTTCTTAGTTGTCATGTCATAAAAAACATTACCACTTCCCGATTTTGAACTTCTTCATCTTCTTCAACTTCTTCAACTTCTTCATCTTCTTCATCATCTCATCTATCTTCTTCATCCTGCTCTGAGAGATAATGGATCCCGTAATTATTGTTTCTGGTAACTGGGTTAAGAAAAACAGACATGTATTCGGAGCAGACAGTAGAGGATGCAGAGTTCTTCATATAGATGAGCGAACAACACGGGACGATCTCGCAAATTCGGTACTCGATGATTACGAATTGAGTGAGTCAAGTCATGAGATTAAGATGAGCTATATGTTCTCGAATAAAACTCTGAACTGGCGCACGATACTCCACCGGTTTTTGCTTCAATACTTGTCAGTTACAAGGTTTTCTAAGCCTAAGGAAAATCGAACAGCTACGTCTCTGTGTGGAGATTACGGAGAAAAGGGATGGCGACGTCAGCAAAATGACGGTTCGAGAGAGAAGCGTCAAAGGTTATGTAGTATTAGCTCAGAAGTTGAACGCTCAGAAGTGGAATCTAGATTCGAAGATTACAGTGGGGGTGATGATGGTTTCAGTTTGGAGGACGAACGTGATGAGAATGACTGCTCTAGTAAAGTGGAAGGAGAAAAACAGAACATTGGCCGAGAAGATGAAGAAGTCAAAAAAACAAAGAAGATGATGAATTTTATAGCCGATTTGATATGTTCGACGACTCTGATGGTGCATCATCTGAATATGATAACTTTAGGTCATACACCGAGTCTCCAACACATACGCTACAACTGAGTTATGCATACAATATGGTTGAGTTATGCATACGTTACGACTGAGTTATACAAATGTTACAGCTGACTTATACCATTCAGATTAAAACTTTAATCTAAAAAATCAAAAATTTGAGACAGATGTACTCCAGTAGTCTTCGTCTTCGATGGTGGTCGGTTACAAACCATGATTATAAGACAGTCGTAACGTTCCTATAAGTCAGTAGTCAAGTGTAATTTGTTTCGCTACGTCTCATATTTTGGGCGGGAAAATGATTTTTTCCCGCCCGAAATATGAAATGTCGCGAAACAAATAACACTTGACTGCTGGCTTATAGGAACGTTACGGCTGACTTATAAGTCATGGTTTAGGGTTTTTGCTATAACAAAGGTTGAGTTGTGGTTACAATACGACTTTGTTTTAACCATGTCGACCAAAAAAGCTTATAACAGACTCAAGATTCATCATCCAAACTTAAACTGAATTTAGAAACTGAAAGAGAAACTAAAAAGAAGAGTCTATATATTAGGAATCAAGAGACATATCACTCTCATAAACAACACAGATCTAAAAAATCAAAAATCTAAGACAGATCTACTCCAGTAGTCTTCGTCTTCGATGGTGGTCGGTTACAAACCATGATTATACGTGAGCCGTAACGTTCCTATAAGTCAGACATCAAGTGTAATTTGTTTCGCAACGTCTCATATTTTGGGCGGAAAAATTGATTTTTTTCCCGCCCAAATAATGAAATGTCGCGAAACAAATAACACTTGACGGCTGACTTATAGGAACGTTACGTCTGACTTATAAGTCATGGTTTAGGGTTTTTGCTATAATCAAAGGCTGAGTTGTGGTTACAATACGATTTTGTTATAACCATGTCGACCAAAAAAAGCTTATAACAGGCTCAAGACTCATCATCCAAACTTAAATAGAATTTAGAAACCGAAAGAGAAACTAAAAAAAAGAGTCATATATTAGGAATCAAGAGACATATCACTCTCATAAACCATACATATCTAAAAAATAAAAAATCTAAGACAGCTCTATTGTAGTCGTCTTCATCTTCGATGGTGGTCGGTTAGAGAAGAAGCTTTGTCTCCTCCAGTGTCTTGTATGGTGATCCGACATCCTACTGCTCCCTCCCTGATCGGATTCGTCGTTTTTTTTGGAAGAAGAAATGTCAACGTGAGAGAGAGATGAAAAGGCTAAGTCCTCTCAATTGTAAGAAAAGGAGAGAATAATTTTTGGCCTTTAGATTTTATTTAATCAATGACCATTAATTGTGATCCTTGAAAAAAAAAAGCTTAACCAATGAGAAAGGAGGTTGAGGATAGGCAAAAACATAATTTTGAACCCTTAGATTAAAATCAATCAGTGGTTATGAAAAAGCAATATAAATTGTAATTTTAGTTTTTTTAATTTGATTTTAAAATAACATAAATTTTAAAAATATAGTTACGGATTTAAATCAAAATTTAAAATAGAATATTTAAGGATTAGAGATTAAATTTTCAAAATGATTAAAATTTGAATTTAACTCTAAACTATAAACCTAAACTCTAAACCTAAACCTTAAACTTTAAATAATAATAAGTTTAAATAACAAAAAATATCAGATTTAATGTTCAAAAGATAAACTTTATAATTTTTATAACTTTATAGTTCTATAATTTAGGATTTGAGGTATAGATTTAAAAAATGATTAAAGTTAGAGTCTTGTGAGTAAGAATTGTATAAGTAATTGTAAGAGAACATATATCTCAAGATCAAGTTAAAGTCTCAACTTGAAAATTCAAGAAACTATACACATTTTAGTTGATTTATATTCACTTGATATTGATAAGAGGATCTAAAATATAACTATTTAAAGTACTTGAATTCAAATTTTTGATTTTAGGGTATGTTTGAGGTATGACTGAGTCATATAAATGACACAACTAAGTTATCAAAACGACACGACTGAGTGATATAAACATTTCTGATTTTATGATATGTTTGAGGTATGACTGAGTTATTTAAACGACATGGCTAAGATATATAAACGACATAGTTAAGTTGTATAAACATAGTATAAGTCAAATATAAAATACACGGTTGAGGTATGTTTTCCACAGAGAAAAAAGAAAATACAGGTTTGATGCACCATTCCGGTGATTACTCCTCCATGTCTCCAAGCATCACCGAACTCCTCTGCCTCGTCTTTGCCAAATCCATCACTTCTTTATGTCTCCTCAATTATCTTCTTGTTCAAGCTTCTCTTTCACTCATATTTGGAAAAAAAAGATTATCGAAATATGGGTATCAAATCACAAACAAACTTAAATAATTACACCCCGCAATTGTCAATTTGGGTGTTTTTAAAATGTATTTGCTTTTTTCTCCTCAGAATGCACATTTCGTATACCTAGGTTTTTGGAGATTTGCAGGAAGTAACTCAGCCACAACTGCATATATAACTCAGTCGTAAAAGAAAAGTAACTCAGCCACAACATAAATAAAACTCAGCCACAAACTCGAAAAAATCAGCAGAGAAGATGATTTTGGGCGATTGCAGCGAAGAAAATTTTGTAGAAACGCTTGCGGAGAAGACAATTTCGGCGAAGAGGATATCGGGATAGACAGTTCGAGAATTTCAGATGATAAACAACAATGTCAACTCAAAAGATTATGGTTTAAGAGACGAATGAAGAAAATGGTGGTTTTTTCGCTTTGTTTTTAATTTATGAGTGTCTCTGTGAATGTAGAAAAAAAAGTGACATGAATACGTATAATGTGAGGTGGAATACGGTTTAAAGTGACGTGGAATACGGCTTGCTGACATGGCTTTCCTAATTAAAATAAAGAAAAACTAAGGAAGGGTGTTTATTGTAATTTATTAGGGTCAAAAAACATTCTAGTAATTTTCAGAAAATGTATGTTAGTCTAGTAATATTTCAACTTTTATGTACTAGTTGAGTCATTTTCTCTTCTTTAAAAGCTAATTTTCTATGATTGAAGAATTTAGTGACACAATTATATTATTTTAAGAGATTTTTTTTATCATCAACCTCATGTTCCATAACAATGAATTCGGAAATATCATATAATAATTCGTTTGAAACAACTTTTGATTGTAGTTTTCAATTGTTTTTTTTGTCTTCAAGTATAGATTCTAATTAGACTTTTCTATCCAAACTAACAACTATATCTCTACATACGGTGCACATCACAATGTGTTGGTTGCTTTTGCCACATGTTAGATAGTGAATGCACTGAAACGATGTTTGATGAATTATGAGATCAAAGAACCTCTTTGATGAAGAATAAGAAAAAGAAACATTGGAAACGGTGAACATAGATGAAATTTGACTGCTTGAAGAAGGAAGAACAAAAAATTTGACCAGGTTTTAGTAAGGTGGTCGGATATTAAAGTTTTGAAGCGGTTTTAACGAAATTAGAAGATCATATTTACTAGTGGTTTTATTCCATTAAGGGGAAACTAGAGAGATATCTCGAAATCCAAGAAGAATCAGCTTCTGGATATTCTAAGGCACGATGTGACGGCGGATTATGAGATTAAGATTCATGGCGGGATTTTTGTCATTGTTGTTTGTTATCTTTCATTTCATGGAGCAAAGAACTTCCATTTGAGAGAGAAGAGAGAGAGAGAGATAGAGAGGTTTAGAGAGGGAGAGAGAGGGGGAGAGAGAGAGAGAGAGAGAGGGAGAGAGAGTGAGAAAGGTCTTAAATCATGTTATTTTTGTTTAAATTCATTTTAATTTGTATATAAAAAGTTAAAGTATGCTTGGTATATATTAAACTGATATTAATTTATATTCGTGTGTAAATTGATTTTTAACAAGCATTAACATACATATTGATAATGTTCAACTAAACCCTAAACCAACTGTCATATGCGCCTAGTTATCTAATCCAGCAGAGTTCGGGTTCTGTTAATTTATTGCACTCTCTTTCCTCTCAGTTGTCCTATGATTCTAGATTAAATAAACCAGTCATCATTTTGTGCTTTTCCAACTACTCTGGATCCTAGTTTCACAGACTAACCTGGTGTAGAAATCAGTAAGCAACCCTAGAAATCCTATGATTATCATTTAACATTTAATAACATGAAATCCCTAAACTTAAATGAGAATTACTCAGACATGAAAGCAAGAACACAAATCGTGGTTTGAATAAATAATAGAAAAGAAATCAATGATAAAACCAAAGAAGTTCCAATCAATCTCTGAAGGAGAAGTGATCTTATCGCTAGACCTAAAACAATGAATTAAAGAAAGTGTACAAAGTGTAGCCGTCAACAATGGCTTAGAAAACACATAAATAGGATTTTAGGTTGGCCAAAGGAATTATAATAACTATGTGGATCTTCTAGGCTTTAGTCGGTCTTGAGTTAATTCGGTCCTGTCTTCTGGCATCACTGTCAATCAACACCAAGGCAGTGTAGTGGTTTCGATCGACACTCTTTCGATCTCCCTCTCGCGAGTCATACATACCACTCTTCAGTACAACGGGTATAACTTTAGATTTAACCATCATATGGACCTCAAACCGATGGCATTGGCAATATAAATCAAATTTATATGTTTAATCTAAATATGGACTCAATCGCACCATGGTAAATTCTTCATCCATAGCTAAACTTCTGACGCGTCTATGCAGTTTTGCATCTCATAAAATCTCTAAAATCGTCAAAGTTCTCCGGTACGTACCTAAGCTTGAAAAAAACTCTAAAATAGACTCCAAAAAAATATAATCGACTCTAAAACACACATATACTATGGTCTAAAAGTGTTAAAATCCATGTTATATCAACTCCCAATTGACATAGAATCAACTAGGGATAAGGAACATGGGCTCTTGAGGATGCATGCAGCGATTCATCTCCTGACACCGGACATACCTCGGAGGAGATTAGCAGATTCAACGCACCAAAGGCATAACACATCCTGTCACACTTCCTTCAAAGGCTTGAAGAACCAGATATTTGTCTCCAAACAAACACGGCGAAGAAAGGAGGCAACTGAAGCTTTCAGTACAAGCGGCAAACCAGAAGGTTCGATCCTCATAACCCACAGAGACCTGCAAGCGGTGAAAGAGACAGCGGCGGAAGTATAAATGTGGAGGTACACTTACTGCAAGATCTTGAAAGAGAGATTCTCGGGGGGTCCTCCAAACCGATATACGATCGGAGAAGGTCTTGCAAAACTCAGAGGAGAGGAAGAAGAGGGTCAAGCATGAAGCAGCGAATACAGAATGGAAGAGGCAGCGACACTGCTCCACCGCCGTGAGCATGCATGGTCAGATCTGACCCATTTCTGTCGCTACTGGGTCATATCTACGGCTCCACTCAAGACCCTTCACCCAAACAGCTACTCGCTGTTTCTCAAAAGGCGACGTAGATGCCTATCTTGCCATTTAGGTCTACCGGAGATGATCTGGTAGAAAGCAAGAGCGAACGGCATATCAGATGATAAAGAGGCTGGAGAGAAAGGGAGGAGGTGTAAACAGAAAAAAAGAAGGGAAAAGTAGGGGTAGCGACCGGCGAGAGAGAGAAACCTGCCACCAGATGAAGGGAAATTCAGTGGCTTTTGAGAGAAAGTTTTAAGATAGAGAGAGAAAGTTGTTTTTAATTTATTAGGGAAATTCTGAAGACATTTTTTGAAAGAAAAGAATAGTAGATCCCACTCATCTATATCCCAGCTAGTATTCCTCACCGGAACTCATGATTGGATTCTAAAACAT
>CAJHQP010000729.1:0-157706 GCA_905132765.1 Moricandia arvensis | reverse complement strand
ATATGTAATTCCGGAGATACTTTTGATCTAGGGACCAATCTCACTTAGGACTAGACCAAAGTCAGATATAGACAGATGAAAAAAGCAATGAGAAGAAGATTATCAAATGGTAAAACAGTTGTTTGAGTTGTAACGGTATGATACAAAAGCGAAGGATGAAAGCTGAGTTTCACAATGTATGAACAATTTATCGACAGAGTCTGACTTGGTGGGGAGACTGTCATGTCCCGATCCTAGAATAGTATCTTGACTCGGCCATGGTGTGGGGAGATGCATTAGAAAGTCATAAGACGTCATGGTAGTGTATCATGAGCTGAGTAAGTGGTTAAGGGCATCAGAAAGCTGAGGACTTACAACAAAATAAGGTGCATGTTTAGGAAAGGGAGCTGGAAGAGTGCCAGTGCACATGGCAATGCGTAAGACAGCTGCGACATGCTAGCGAGAACAAGAGTAGCTCAATGTAGCACACGGAATTTAAGGCAAGCTAGGGCCAGCTGAAAGCTAGCTACGCAACCAGCTAAGCTCAGCTAGATGGGACTGTGCAGCTCGGGCAGGTCACCTGAGGTGGAAGGTAAGCTCAGTAGATGGAGTTCTAGCTCACCCAGCTGGGCAGCTAGTAACCAGCTCATCTGAGGTGGTGGAGTGATCAGGTCATGGGCGATGGCTCGGGTCAAGGGCTGGTTATGGTACGGCTTGTGGTACCTGGTACTGCAGGGTATGGGATAGTGGCAAATGGTCAGGCACGGTAAGCATGTGGCTCGAATCGATCAACCAAATGCAAACATGAAGCAGGTTGGGGTCTGGTTATTAGGCGAAAGGATTGGATGGGAATAAACGTTGGCACCCATCCGGCAACTCGCATACGCCTGTTTCGCCCAAGGGACGGTTACCGAGTTCCACCCTATATAATAAGTTGAGACTCTGCGATATCACAATACTATCATTCAATAGAGGCAAAAACTCAGGAGAAATTGGAGAAGTAAATAGGAGAGAAGAAGTGACGTGACGACAACGAAACTGATTGTGGTGGAATCTATCATCCGGTGGTTGTAGAGACTGATTGTGTGTAAGAGAGAAGCCGTGTGAGATGGTGAACAAGCAAACAGGAGAAGGATACACAGAGAAGGTGTGACTACACTCGAGCGAACGCCAAGGTGAGTGTTGCTGATCTGCATCTCATCCGCTCCTGTAGCGTGGTGAATTTCGTGTGGGCTTGTATTCATATGCGCCAAGTGGTTATTCTTATACGTGAATAGGAACCAATGCTTTATGGCGTCTTTTGAGAACGTACCCCAACCTCGGTTGCATTTGTTATGTGATCGGATTGCGGTGATCATAACCGTTGGTTTATAGACTTGTAGAGGAGCTCCTCTGAGTTGATTATGTATATCATGTTGATGGTGATTGATGCTAGATAGGAATCAGACATGGGTCAAATGTTAAGATATTAGAATAAGATAAATTCTAGATAATAATAAAGCGACCGAACCATGCATGTATAGGATGGATTGTCAGGTATCGGTTATAAGTACTTATGGCATTGTTGTGGTTATATGGTTACAGGATCTGACAAGGATCGTGGTAATACTAAGGAACCGTGAAGACTTGGCGTGATGGATGTGTGATGTTAGGAATAGAATGGAATTTCCAAAACTTATGTTAGCCTAATGTGCAACTGAACCTATGTATGAATCTTATGTTATATTTATACAATGAATATATTTTTTTCTATCTATCCGGTCAAGTATCATAATAGATGAACCTCAAATAGCATAATAATGACTTAGAAATAATTGAATATACATAAATCGAATAGTTTAGATGTATAGGCAAGATTGCGGACTTGTTGGATTGAGGAATCCAGGTTCGGATCTACACTAAGCCAGACATATACACTCTCCTTCAGAGTAACTGAGCTTCTGCATCAACTCACAGCTCTCTCTCTCTCTGTGTCTCTATGCATTATTGTTTAAAGCAACTCATGACCTCAAAACGATTAGTCTACATGCACCGAAACAGTATTTAACGCAAATACCCCTGGGGATGTCCTAATAATAAGCTGCTCACTATCAATGTCCATGTCTTTCTCAAGGTCAACAACGTCCTGAGATGAACATCCGTTCCTGTTAATAACAGTTTCAATGAAAGCAGAGACTCCATTCTCCATGATCCCTCCCCACTCCTCAACTTGTCCGTCTAGAAAAGATGTGCATGAATCAAAGTAAGCATTCCCCATCTCATCGCTAAAAACAGCCAAGAAAAACAGCCAGTAACCTGATGATACATGACAGTTATATTCACCCGCGAGAAAGCAGTGTGGGAAACAGATTTAGAGTTTAAGCACTTTTGTACATTATAGCAATCAACTCACTGCCAAGCAATGGATCTTACCTTCTCGCATTTGAGAGTTTCAATGACTCCATTAAGAAGTTCAGATTCTGGTACTGAGGAACTGTTTTTTCCAGTCATGTTAATATAGCTTCTCCACTGCACTAGACACGGAGAGGCAACAAGAAATATTGCTTTGTGGCGTTAATGCTATACCTTCCCGTGGCTAACTTCTCGTGGTTTTGCGCTGATTGGCTTAATTGTTCTGTTTCATCAGATCGAATGTAAGAAAATATTTAAAGAGTAGTATCCCACCAACAGAAATAAAAAGACTAAAAATGATTAACCTTAGTGCATTCTCGACGTCATCACCTCAGAAAGTTCTGATTAACCTTATTTCTTTCATTATACAGACGAAATTTTATTCCTCGTCCTCTTCCACGACCATGATAACGATCGACCACGTCCACGTCCTCGTCCTCTCCATTATCATAACTGGATGATGCAACATTCGCTTCGGAGAATGGAGCAGATCCAGTGGGACGAGCATGATGGTTTAAAGTCACGAGTTGATTATTCTGCTTTGCTACAAGGAGGACTTGCATCAACTCGAGTAACGCGTATAGCCATTCGCTGGTATTGTTGTTGTAGGACTACATTTCCAGGATGGAACGTGGAGAGAGTTTTCTCATCATATCATAATCACTTATTTTCTCTCCACATAACATCATCTTAGATGTAATTCGAACATTGTAAGAATTATACTTACTTATCACTTTTGTAAGTCCTGGAACCGGAGATGGATCCACTCGTGTTTAGCTTTCGGTAAGATCAACATTATTTCTGGTGATCAAACCTCTCTTTTAATGATTGCCAGAGGTCTGCAGGATCCTTTTTCGTAATATATTCATCTTTTAAAACCATCATGTATATGGTGTCGTAGAAATATCATGTTTTTGAACTATCGATGATTTCCAAAAGTCTGTTTCCTCTCAGGTGCATTCTTTGCACCCACTGCCCAAGTCATATAGTTATTTCCCGTAATATCAAGGGCATTTATTTGAGATTTGTCAAATTCGACATGATAATTGTATTCATAGAATAACATATTTTAAAAATATAATAAATATGATAATTTAAATGCATAATTTAAAGGCAAAAATTAAAAGCACAAACTTAAATTGAAAAATTTAAAGAGCATAAATAAAATTGGAGGCTTAGCCTTCACATGAATCCTAGGAGACAGAGTCTTACATGTTGATCATTTTTTTTCAAGGTCGAGGAGACAAAGTTTACCATTTTAACATTTTCTTTTTATTCAAGGTCGAGGAGACAGTCTTCCATGTTGACCTTTTCTTTTTATTCACGGAGACAAAAGCTACACGTGTTTCTCTGATCGTGAATGCATAGCCTATCTTAACAATCAGTCGGGAAGGCAACGCCTATTATCCCGAAAAATAAACGGAGAAGCAGAGCCTTCACTCTAGAACATAACAAATTAAAATATTTAAAATTAATGAAAAACATAAAATAAATCTTACCTCGCTAGTATAACTTCGTTTGGTATAAGATCCTCGTGTTGATAACGTGTTATAATTTATAGTGAAATATTACTTTGTATGCTTATAATAAAAAGAGAAATAAAGCTGGACTTGAGAAGAGAGTTGTATATGTGATAATTATAGTTATATGTGTGATAATTATTATTATTCCCTAATTTTTTCACACTAAGAGAAAGGGAGAGACTATATTTATAGCCTTAACATGTCGATATCACACAAGAAGGACAAAGATATCAAGGACATTGTACTATGATAAAGCAAAAACATCAAGAGATGTAGATTAATGTCTACATAATTGATGGTCATCTCATCTATAACAAGATATATTTTCTTGACCGTTGTCCAAGAAAAAAAAATATATTTTCTTGAAAGTTAATTTTCGTTTTTTTTTACTTGTTTCCATATATACACACATCAATCAAATCAGAATGAAACCAATACCGTGGAAGTAGCTGTACAACCCCAAAACACACACACAAAACGAGTCATGTTGAGAGTGAGACTGTGAGTGTGAGGCGTTTTTAAAAAAAACTGTGCCTCGGAAAAACTCAAAGCCATGTGTTGTCAATGGTGTTGGCGTTGAGTTTTGTTTCCTTTATTGTGAACTTTACTGCCTCCTCCTATATACAACTTTGTGTGGCTCTTCTGTCCGTACGATGCGTTCTTGACACCTTTGGTTCCCGAAAGCGGGCTTGTTCCGTGATGGTTTCTTGCCACCATTGGTTGCTGAACTACAGTGGCCACGCGGGGGCTGTTGCATGATCCGTTTCTCACGCCGACTGCTCGAGGGCTTCCATAGAAAGGCTGCGCAGCTTGGGTGGTGGCCCTGTTGATGACTCCACCTCGTGGGCTACCGTAAGGACCCCCGGTGTTGACCACCATTTCCTGTTTAATAAAATATTTTGCAATGAAACATTGAAAAGTCAGATTCATATTACGAATTGAAACGTGCTTTTACCCTTTGTGGAGTCTGGTAAAAATTGGGAGCCATGTGGGAAGAGACCATCCCTGGAGAAGAATTGTTGAGTGTTTGTGGATAAGAGACTCGGCGATGATTGCCTCCCGTGTCTATCCATGGAGCTGGTCTGCCACCACCATGGCTTTTCCTAAGACTCACAAATGCAGGTGGCTCGTGTCCCATAAAATAGTAAGAGCTGTGATGTTCCTCTCTGCATAACGTAGGAGTTGGAGCCCATTGTTGTCCTTTCGAAGAAGCATCTTGATTGTAGCTCTGGAAAGTGCAGGAGGATTGAGAATATGAGTGGCCCATGAAAGGGATGTTTGCTGGTATGAAACTCGGTGCCTGTTTCCTGTAAGGAAGCCCATGATACGATGCCATACTCCAGTCTTCGATTGTGATTCCTTGTTTAGCAGCGAGGTCGAACACTTGTTTCTCTTCGACTCCTAAACCCATAAGCAGATTCCATAGGTTTTCTCTGAGCTTCTCTTTGGTTGTAAATGATTTGGTCCCTCATTGCCATTTCGAACTGTAGTTCGGTATTACCCATCCCCTAGATTTCATAATAAAAACAGCAATCAGTAGTGTAAGAATCTCAAGACCTTATTACTTTAGTTTATTATACTCACCAGGAGCTTATACTGGTTGAGAATGTGCAGATAAGTTTTGTTTCCGTTGTTATTTATTGCTTCATTGAGCATATCCTGTAGTTTGCAACGATGCTTTTCATTTTCTTCTATTTCCTGTTAAAAGAAACAGAAACATGAGCTTATGATTAAATGGCAAAGATAAATTGCCAGAGTTGAAATATATGATTAAAAGAGTTTACTCTCTGGTAGTTAACACCGGCTTCATCATTGTCTCGGATATTATCAAGTATTACTTGCCGTCTGCTACTTAGAGCTTCCACAACATCTTTCTCTGTCGCCTATTAACAGAGAAAAGGTTACAGTAATGCAATATACTAACCATTGTTTAAGAGAAGCTTTTTATCACCTAACCTGTTTTGCAATTGCATCGTCGAGATGCTGAAGTTCAGTACGGTTTCTGAGGTTAGTTTCCTCAAGCTCAAATAATGCCTTCTGTAAGTTTATACGTTCCTGAACATTTTCACTGATCTGGTGACTTAAACCATCCAACCACGAAAGTTCACGTTCAACACCTCTTTCAAAAGGTATGATGCTAAGCTGCGACTCCTTTTCTGCTAGTTGCTTCTTCAGCTGAGAGACCTCACTCTATGGAACCAAAGATGAGTTATGTACTGCTAGTTCTTTAATTTTGTAACAAAAGTAGATGAAAGTAATTAACTTACTTGAAGGTTGTCGATCATTCGTTGGTAGTCTGACATATGAGCGTCGATGGTACCAATATTTTTCTAAAATCCATGAAAAGACAATAGTAAGTACTTCTTGATCAACAAACAATATCGTGGACTAGAATTATTTAAAAAGAAAATTACTCTCACCTGAATGTGGGTCTTAATCTCTTTTGCTCGGTCAGCATATTTCAAGGTGTTTACAGTATGATGATACTGATTATCAGCAGGTGATACAGTTGCAACCATCACCGTCTGAGAGTTCCCACTCAAACCATCTTTAAGAATACGCGTAAGTTTGCTGAAATTACACATATCCTTCAGCACAAAAAAGACTTAACATTTCAAAATCAGAAAGATTACATATCAACACATACCTGTTTCTGTATGGGACATAAGCAAGACCCTTTTTGTGTTGCTTCCCCAAGGCGTTTATGCAATTTGCTAAAGCAAGGAGCGAGCGATTAATATTAGCTCCATCCCTCAGTTTTTGACCTCCATTGTTTGTCTCAGCTGCTCTTTCACTGCCAGCGAGATCTACAAGGGCAAGTTTCCCTCTCACCACTTGATTTTGATTCTTTTGCCTTCTTTTTACTGCAATCTCCAGAACTGCATGGGACCTGGTAATTGATAGGCAAATTCATATAGGTAATGGACCACTGCGGCGAGTTCGTTTTCAAGAAAAATCAAGAATGTTTCCATTACAATGCAAGAATACTTAAAGGGAAAAATACGTTTATGTGAGATCTAGAGATTCGGAAGAGGCTAGCTTCCAGCATTTACAGCTTATTCAGGAGATAGCATTGCTTGCTCACCTTGATGATGTACTATTCATCTCAGTGCTCTCAGTTTTTCGTCTACTGTTCCCTAAGTTCAGCAGTTCAAGAATTCGATCAGCAGAATAGACCTACAAAAGAAACACTTTGACTAAGGCTATAAAATCAGGTTATAAAGTGATCTCTACAAAACTGGTTTACAGGAGGAATGGTCTAATCACATCTAGAAGGAAGGAAAAGTATGGAGACCTTGATTGATCTCAGGCTATAAAATCAGGTATAAAGTGATCTCTACAAAACTGGTTTTACAGGAGGAATGGTCTAATCACATCTAGAAGAAGGAAAAGTATGGAGACCTTGATTGATCTCAGGCCAGCAACTACTATTCCCTGCTCCGGATCCTCTCTGAGCTCCAAATGACCGGATGATTTTTCAAGAAGGTCATATATAACCTGAGTTGCAATTAAAATATATTGTTGTCAGAAAGAGTAATTCCTTGAAAGAGCACCACAAACACACAAAAACCAAATTTATTAGACCAAGACTTACTTCATTGTAGACTTCAAGATAGGAGCAAGTGACTTCAAAGTCATCAGAGCTCTTGTCACTCTTAATCATGTCAAATATGGTATTCAGGCTGAGAACCATCAATCCAGGGTCACTTCGAGTTCCAACCATTGTATATGTTTTGCCGCTAAGAGCAAACAAAAAAATCACTGAGTCAGATAAACAAAAAGAAAGAGAGGCCATACTGCATCACTTCTCCTGAGATGCTCTGAGCATACCTTCCAGTGGAACCATATGCAAACACAGTAGCGTTGAGCCCATGAACAACCCCAGAGATGACAGAAGAAATACTCCTATACACATTCTAAAAAGAAAAACAATACATGTTTAAGATTCATAGCTCACTATTCAAAGTTACAAACCTTAAACCACAAGTCAAACATTTCACAAGTTCATACTACGAACCTAAAAATATCTCTCAAACAAAAACCATATAGATCCTATGAAATCACAAGAAGAAGGACCTTGTTGGTGCTCTCAGGGGCAAAGGCATAATCAAAACGATACTTCTTCTCTTTAGTCCGATTCTGAATCCGGTCAAGGTAATCCTTCGATAAGTCAGGGTCCAACACAATCACCTCCTGGAAAATCAAAACACAAATTAGGTTGAACAATTTTCAAATCGAAATCAGAAACTGAAACAGACCTTAGAGTTATTCACTCGAACGATATCTCTTCCACGTTCTTTCTCCATTAACGGTCTACATTTCACAGCGACCTAACGACGGAGAAACAAACTCAAAACGGGAAAACAAAATTCCACGAGGATGAAACGAGAGAGAGCTCACCGTGAGTGTCGTCGTCTTCTTAGCAACGGGAGCTCTAATGCTCGGCATTTCGCCACTTTGAAAGAACAATCACAATGCCAAAGTGGAATTTTCCCGGAAGATAATGCAAATTTTCTCGGAAAACTAACGATCACAGAGACACACGGAAACTGACCGCTAAAATATCTGAGTGAGAGAATGAAAAATTCAGCTGAGCCAAAAAATGATAAGTATTATAAATTCAAAAGTTTTTGAAGGTTTCAAGATTTTTCTGTCTCTGTATAAATTCACCGTTTCAAAATTTATGAATAGAAATAAAATCAATAAATGCATCACAAAAAAAAATGTTTTTTTTTGTTAACCAGAAGGAGGTGAAATGAAGATCGTGCGAGAGGGATACTGTGTTTGGATCACGTGTTTGACGGTGCATTTTGTAGTAGAGGTGTTGATGTCATCATAGCCGTTGATCAAAAGTGGTTGAACGGTAGAGATTGAACAGTACATAAAACTAGAGTGAGTGTGGGTCCCGGTTTTATTGTTAAGATTTGTTTATATTAGCATTATAATAATTAGTCCAGAAGATTTTGATTTGGATTTCTGTGGCAAATTGATTTTTTAACTAATTTAGTTTGACGAAGTTGCGAAATCTGTACACGACGTGCCATCTAATACCATAGGATATGCAAAAATTCTGAGGTGACATTTTTTAGAAAAATCGTATTAAGAATAATAAATTCATCATATATTTTCTTTCTTTTGACAATGTAAACTAGAACATAATGAAAATTCTTAGAAAGTTGTCACAAATGTAAAGTTGGCCGATTACAGTTGTATATATCCCTTATATATTAACTGACACTTACTATAACATTTTTTATGAGACGTTGTATACCATAGGATATACAAAAAGATCTGACATGACATTTTGTAAAAAATTCAAATAAATAATAATTAATTCATTTTAAAAGTTATTTACTCTAAGTTTGAGTAAGAGTCCATTAATATTTACACACCAAATATCTGAATTTCAGATTCCAAAAAAAATATGGAATTATGCAAATCAAGGAAAAGAAATGTTTGTAAAACGTTTGCAACATGGCGCAAAAAAATATTATCAAGCGTAAATCTTATAGAACAGCTGCAATCGGACATGCTTTATCAAGACATGTAAAATTATTAGCTATAAAATTATTTGTAATATTTTATATAATAACTAGATTCTGACCCGCCCTTTGAAAGGGCGGGTTTTCTTTCGTTTTAAATTATTTTTGAAAAAATTAACTTTTATATTTCTATTTTTTTGCATAATATTTTTGTTTAATATTAATTGAATTTATTTTAATTTTTTATAATTATATGAAATATGTCAAGAACCAATTATATAAGTTAGTGGATCCCTAAAATTATGGAATTAAAGTAGTGATTACAAAATATATATTTAAATATAATTAGAAAATATATGGTTTACTTTTTAAATAGATAATGTTATGAAATAATTGTTGGACTACACATATATCAATAGGTCATGTTTGTGTTTTAATAGAATAGATATTATTATTCAGCGTTAAAAATATAATAATAAATTCATCATATATATTCTTTCTTTTGACAATGTAACTAGAACATAATGAAAATTCTTAGAAAGTTGTCACATTGTAAAGATGGCCTAGTACATCACTACATCTAAACTATTAAATTAAGGTCATGTTTTTAGCTACTACTAACAAGTCCAGTAAGACCACTTAAAAATTAATTAATATGAAATGTTTGATTATATACATTTATAATAAACCAACCATAAATTTAAATTTTACTTTTTAATTATAACAAAATTTTCTAAGAAAAAATCTAACAAAATCTTATTTAAAATTTTAAATATTTTTTAGAAAATAACACATTAATAAATTTCGTAATTAGTAATATAATATTATTATAAATCAATGTTAACTAATATTTTATTATAAAACAAGAAATAAAAATTATATAGTGTTTTTATAAATTCTATAAATAAATTTTGGATTATATAAAAATAGCAGTGCTACATGAATTAAATATGATAAAATTATATTAAATAGGTAATTTCACAATGTTTAAATTTCTAAATTTTTCATTTAAATAAATTATCACTCGTCATTAAAATGAATTAAAATTCGTAGACTATATAATATTTTATACAAAATAAATGTATTAACATAGGTTAAACTTATATATAAATATATATATCTACAACTTTTTATTTATTTTTAAACTCTCAAAAATATATTGCTTAAAAAATTTTGCATACAAAAATATAATAGTATATAATAAATTTAGTTCATATACTATTTAAAAATATGTTATTAGAAAACTATGAAATTTTAGTAATTCATTTAAAATATTAATGACAAATACAATTTTAATTTTAAATTTATTTTTATTTTAGTGATAACAAAATCTTTTGAGTAATTTTTTAAAATAGTACCAAAAATTCAAATATTTTATTTATAAACTAATAGATTAGATGTAGTCACAAAAAAAAATCAAAATTTATTTAATGTTCCAAACTCAAAAATAGTTGTGTAATTTTTCTTAACAAAATTTGAAAATAAATATTTAATCTCAAAATAATAATATTGAAAATTTTACAAAAGATAAAATCATAGATAATAAAAAATAACTTTTTGAAATGCACCACGAAAAAACTATTTATATATGTTGTAAAAATTAATACAATCTAATATTTTGAAGTCTTAATTTTTTAAAAATAAAGCTTAATATCATAACATTCAAAAATATCCTATATCAATAAAATTAACTAATATAATATGATAGATACTACTATGTATAAAATTTACTAAAACAAATAAGGCTATATGATGTAAACAACATAAATCCCGTAAAATACTAAAATGATATATGTTAAAGTATATTTTCTTATACAAAAAAATGTAAATAGAAATGATCTTAAATATGTTTCTTTTATATAATATAATTAAATAAAATTTAAAATATATTATATACAAAATATATAAATCAAAGAAAAAAACATATTATGAAAAAGGTTCTCTATTTGATTATTTCATATTGTTATTTATTGTACCTAACTCAAAAATATATTAGTAAGTAATAGAAATTAATAACATAGTGAAATGTTTTAAACAAATCACTATATATTAATAATATTGGATAAGAAATATAGACAGTAATATTATAGATTTACACAATATAAAACACTTAAATAGAAATTATATATTCATAAAATTTTTAATAATATCTAATACATTTATAAAATAGAAAAATATCCGTACTGATATGCGGGTTAAAAGCTAGTTGTATATATTAGAATAGGGATTATATGTTCATTTCATATAATTTAGATAACTCGTGTAGCTTATTTGACGATTTCCACCTCAAGAATCATTTGTTTGATTAAGGAAGAGAAGAAGAAAGGTAAATAGTTACCTAAAATAAATTTTCCTTCATTTGACAAAAGAAAGATTTTTTTCTTTGGTAACAATAACATTATGAGCATTTTTACATTTTTGTCACAATTTAAAGTTTACGATATGTATTACAATAGGAAATCAAATTAGGATCCTCCATTATTGTTTTTTCTTACCAAATTGCCCATATTATGACTGATAAAACCTTGCAAACTTATATAAATCTTGTGTTATTTCGCCCATCTTGCACATTATCAACAAATTAAATTTTAATATAAATGCATTACTAGTACCCACATAGAAGTATGGGTACGCACACCTAGTTTAATTCTAATTTAATATGCATGTGCTATAAACTCAACTTGAAGTTTATATCTCACCGATTTTCGGTTCATCAACTACAAATAACAAACTCGCTCATAGTTAGTTTGTCTTGTCGTTTGGGTTCATTTATAAGTAATCTATTACAATCAAAGGAATGAGTAACCAATTACAATCAAGGAGAATTATCACCCTTCTCATGCGTTCACGTCATCAAGAAAGTATAAGCATTTTTTGACACATCATCACTTCCAAACATAAGCCAAATTTGCGTTTTATGACTAGATTTTTGTTATAGCTTGTTGATATCTTGCATAATTCATGGTTTTAATTTTGCATTTTATATATGAACTGCTCATTTGAGCTAGTATTTAGGTTCATATAGGTTACATTGCATTGCATTTGCATGTTTTCAAATTTGGGGAAGTGCGAATGAAGTTTTGGAATCAAAAGAGTCATGAAACGTTTACGATGATGAAAAATGGTGTACTTTTGAGTGAGCACCGCAGGCAACTCACTGTGGGTTTTAGTAAGCCGCGGCCATCGCACGATGGAGGAAACAGAGAGTAGCCGCGGGTGACGCCGTGGCTTGACCCTTTTCGCCGCGCCCTGGTACCCGCGGTGTACGACGCCCGCGGTGCAATGTTGACGGGTTTGGGCAGAAACCAGCTGCACCCTAGACCGCAGCACAACAAGCCCACGGTGTAGTCCCGATCCCCGCGGTGTACGACGCCCGCGGCCAAGGGACAATGAATTGGGTAGAGGACTACCGCGGGCGTCACCGCAACAAAGGAAGGTCGCGGCCGAATGAAGCACGCCGCGGGCATGGTGCCGCGAGAGAAGGCAGGTGCAACCATTTGTTTTTAACAATTTGATTTTGGTTTATTCTGGTTTAATCATGTTTTGTGATTGAATCATCTCTAGTTTTAGCTTCTTATAAATACTTCTAAGACCTAATTTTAGGATCTTATCTTGTTTTCTATCTAATCACAAAACTATTTTTGGTGAAAGTTTAAGACTTTAATCTATTTTTCATCTGTTTATTGTGTGTAAATATTGGATCTTGCTTCCTAATCATGTTTAACCTTGAATCAACCATGGTTTTAAGGGTTTTCATGAACATTAGTGAGTACTCCGATTGGATCTATGGGTTAGGATGATTAGGGTGGTTAAGTGAAGAGATAAGGTGTTTAGTAGTGGATTTACATGTTTCCTTGCTATTTGAGTGTTCTTAATGCTAGATTAATCTTGATCATACTAAGCAAGAACTATAGACATTTTGTGCACCACAAATGTTTGATAAAATGGCTGAATCAACTTGAATGTGCTCTAGATTGAATAGCCAGACAGATTTGATGTTAGGATTGCTAGATAGTTAATAAACTTGTTCATAATGTTTGCTTGAATGAATTGAACCAATGAGAATTGATGTTTAACTCATGATTGCAAAGAGGTCTTTGTCTTGAGAAAGAATTAATCTTTATTGGTGATCTAGACTTAAGAAAACTATTACTTGTTAAGCTTGCTACCTTAACTAGAATCTTAACCACTTGAACTCAATATCCTAACCCCGTGGATCCTATCTTTTAAACTGAATCAAGTTCTTAGTTATTGCTTTGTTTGTTTTTGTCACTTGAAACTATTCACTTCACTAAACCTTGATTGCTTAGATTGAGTTTAATGACTTATTTCTGGTGATTGAAGTCAACTTAGGATTGATTGACTCTTAAGTACTACATCTAGACTTAGAATTTAACTTATCCCTACCACTTGTGGATGAGCTTTTTAAAACAGAATGACAAGCCCAACAAGGGATCTAAAACTGACTCCACCACTTCATCTTCATCGTTTGCGTCAGAGACATTTCTCAACCTCTATGTTTCTCTAGAGTAACGTCGGTTTAAGACCATTCTTTCTCATTGAAATTCCATCTTTACTCCTTCAATGAAAAGAGCTATCGTTCCAAGTCCCTTTTGTTTTCACAATATATAAACATATTCTATGCTCCACGCATCGTACAAACAAATACATCACAACAAAAGAGGCATGCTTATTGGGTTAGAACTGCTCTCATAGACAAGCAGGTATGGACCTGTAACTCTTATGAGATTATTTGATTCCCTCAGATCCTAAACGCCTTACTATTGGTTCAACTAATTCACCGTAGCCACCACTCAATTCTTCAATGATGCATCTCCAAGCTTGGTAGAAGTGGAGCTGCATTACCAGTGAATCCATTTCGGTTATAAAACATTCTTTGAAGTCAAGCAAGTATGAACCCGTCGCTGTTTCTACTCACCAGCGTCTCAAATCATGGTATGTATATCCATTATGTTACTCTCCTCTCCGTATAGCTGAACCATCTATTTCTGCAATATTTTTTTTGTTTTTTTTTTCTTTCTTACTTCGCTTTGTGGGTTATTCTTCCCATGATCAGAAATCTAAAAAGTTTCAAGATTTGCGATGAAATCTTCTGACTCAGATTTATTTGGTTTCATTTCAGTTCAGTCACACTTGAATCTGGTAATATAACTTTGTTCTCTTTAATTTTAATTGATCAAATTTGTTTAGTTAAGAACATAGAATGCTCAATGTTGTGTTTGAAACTGTAAATTTTCTGAAAATATTGTAATGTAAAGTTGAAAGATTGTTTTTTTAGGGTCCTTAATAAGAATAAAAGCCTTAAAATGGTTAATGATCACATAATGTTTAGTTAAGCTTTGTGTTAGAATCTGTTAAGTCTCTAACTTTTGTCACCAGGTGTCTCTGTTGGTAACATCTAATGGAAATCCTAGGAAGATAGATACTAGGTTGCTTGATCCTTTCTTGCTCACTTGAATACATCACAAGATCAAGTTGCTAAAGGTGGCTGCTCAATTGTTCTCAAGCCTGAGGATAGTGACTACGACTTGGTTCACTATTAAAAGGTTTTATACCAATATAAGATTGTTTTAAAATGATAATTTTTTGGACATTCTGATTAAAGTTGTGACTCTTTTCTTCTTTGTTATCTTTAGGTTTCAATTTTTAAGCAATCCGGATGTCCTAGAATGTGTTTACACTTTACAAACTGAGATAATGCATATCAAGGAAAAAAAATGGTATCTAGAACCATTGTGTAGCGGCTGTAAATGTTGCAAGTAAGCTTTGATTTTGTATGTACATTGTTTGGTGAATTGACAATTTTAATGATTTATTGTATCAGTCATTAGATGATGATCAACGACCAAAAAGCTCAAACAGTACATAAGGTATTTTTCATGGTGCCAAAAAATTTAGATGTCAGTCACTAAGATGTTGTTTGCCTCTTTTCCCTTGATCTTACAATTTAATCGGTGCAGTCTGGGCTTTTCCAAAGCTAAATGTTTGTTAAAAATCAAGTCTTTTTCTTTCTATCTTTCATCACTCTCTCTCTCTTCATTGCTTTCTCAATAAAAAGTAAAATGAAGTTGCAAGTGTTGTAAATGCATTTCTGTGGTATATTCAAAGTACTTATTCATCTTGACCACAACTAAGTTTTCTTTATTTGGTTTTACTTCATTTCTCAGTGGCATTGCTATATCTTCCAGACCTGAGAAGTTCTTATCCTTTTTTCAGTCTTTGATATTTACCGGAATCTACTAACTAGAAGTTGTATGTGAAATTGTGCTTCTTTCTTTGTTTATAGTCTATTCAGTGCATGTTTGTGTGTTGAAGATAAGATCTATATCATTCTTTAATATTGAGAAACATGAAACCGCAAATTACAGGTGGTCTAGAGCTTGTAAAAGAGCAGTAGGGTTGTTAAAGGTTTTTCAAGGAATGGAAAGGCACAAAAAGCTTACTTTACAACATTTGCTTGAGGCAGTAAGTTATAGAGAGACTGATCTCAGCTTTAGTTTTCTATTGATTCGACTTTTTGGATTGAGCCTAATATGATCTTGGATCATGCACTTTGTTGCAACATATTGACCCTAAACTACCGCAAATCTGTCAAAGGACTCAAACAATCTTCGTGAATCTGCAGAAGGAAACTATGACCAATGATACATATTTTTATGGTATATTAATATTGTGTAGACATCTACAATATTAAAAGGCCAATAACAAGAGTGGGGAGGCTGTCCACCTCATCACTAAAAATCAGCCAATCAGATTGTTCCCAAATGCCATGTCATCTTGCTATTGGGCTCTGGCCGATTTTTCTTGGTCTATGGGATCGGGTCGATTTTTTCTTGGCCCAGAACCCTCTAAAGGCGTTTTACGTCGGATAGCGAAATCCACCAGTAATAATACAACATTCAACCACGTCAGCTCAGTCCCTCTTGCGCATCACTCACATATGTTAGGCATGAGTTTTATTTATCTAGAATTGAAGAAACCAAACCATACGGACTAAAAATATTGGAAACCAAAACCGAATCAAATGTGTTTGTTGTAGACACATCAACACATCAAGGAAATGTCCAAATACAAAATTACAATTATTTTTGAAATTTTCAATCACTATTTAAGTTTGAATCCAATCAAAATTTTATCTTTTTTTGGTTAAGAATTAATAATGTAGTTAAAGTACATAATTTAATCTCAAATACTTAAATTTTACAAAATAAATATAAAATTCATAAAGCAAGAATGTTAAAATAACCACCAACTTATGTTCTCATAAAAAATGGGTAAAAACCCACAACCAATGGTTACTCCATAATCAAATTAAGATTCTCAAAGATTAGTTTAATAACAAGACATAAAAATGAAAAAAAAAAATCTGAAAATGCATAAGATAACTTGAGCTTAGCCAAAAGTTTTAGTCAATTGGTGGTTTGTAGTTTCTTACAGGCTTCCTCCTGCTCCAAGTTTCCTTTAAACACTCTCAATATGTGTGAATGCTTTTCCGTTTTTCAATAAGTTTGAAATTCCAACAAAAAGTTTAGCAAACAAATCATACATTTAGTAAATAATTCATAATATAATTCTAAAATAAATAATTTCAGTAATAAATAGAGTAATTGATAAGAATAAAAGAAATCAAATAAAAAAGTAAGTACACTCCTACATAAAAATAAAAAGGTTTATGTTTTTAATATTAATAGCGTATATAAGAAAATAAACATACAATTATGTTTTACAAATTATATATCAACTATTCGAAACTAAAATGTTAAACTAGATACACTATATTAAAACTTCCGCCCGACTATCCTAAAAACCATTATAAAAAAAAGAACTTCTCATTCTAAAATTGCCACGTCAATAATTAGACTTCTCAGTGCGCGACACCTGTCCCACAAACACAAAACTCATCGTTTCATTTAATTTAAAATTCTAATTGTTACCGGTTTTACTATGTGTTTGGGTCTTAGGATGAAGAGACCACCTGACCGCCCGATAGAGTCGACCCTAATCTTTTCTTTACGCCGTAGGGTTCATCTCCTTTTTTTGTTCGATTGCGACATCTGATCTTCATCACCGAAACGCCTCCAGTTAATTAAATCAACCAGATATAGTCTTGAATGCGAGGCGGTGTAAGTATATAAGTTTAGCCTTCCTCCTCTGAAAACCATCTTTTGAATCAATCACGCAGTAAGTTTACTTTCTCACAAATGACTAACCTCATTCATCTTCCTTTCTGTTTGAAGACTCGGTGCTGCTCTTCCACTAATTGAAATGCCGAAGTTGATGACAAATAGTGGACCTTGGATTGAGGTTTGTAGAATTTTCTCAAATAATTGCAAAAAAATCACTTTCAGGAATCGACCATACTATTTGTCTCCTTCATGGTATCTTTGCATGTTCACATAAGTTTCTTCTATGAACTTCTCATATTTCTTAAGGTCGGTTGTGGATTAT
Organism: Moricandia arvensis; assembly: GCA_905132765.1. Taxonomy (NCBI): domain Eukaryota; kingdom Viridiplantae; phylum Streptophyta; class Magnoliopsida; order Brassicales; family Brassicaceae; genus Moricandia; species Moricandia arvensis. The sequence continues at coordinate 139,861 of CAJHQP010000729.1, read as the reverse complement.
TTGAGAAGATTTTATTTTCCTGGTTTCAAATTTTCTTGGCACATACAAAAATAACAAGAGTCAAGTTTAATGCATGAGTTTAAAGAACAAATTTTAATAACAAATAAAAAGATTATCATCAGAAAACAAAACTAAGAAGAACTTTTCATCATCTTCCAACTTATCTATGTATTCATAAGTCAGTCTTGCTAATTTACCAAAACTAATAAACAAATCTATTACAAAAATGTGAGTAGATAAAACTAATAAAATTATATACAACACTGAAATAACATAAATCGGATAATCTCTATCTTTTTATACCATATTTATATTCTTAATAGTTAATAAACATGTTTATTCTATAAAATTTGATATTCACACAAAATTAATAGTTAAATGTCTACAAACAATTTTCCGCGCGTAGCGCGGACAAACGATCTAGTAATTTTAAAGAGAGGAAAGAAAAGCTCGATAAACTATCATGGGAAATAATCAATTCAGGTCCAATCAATGTTGTTGGACCATTATTAAGAATTCACATACTAGATTCAGAATCATTTTGAAGACAAAGTAAGTAACCAATACGTCTATAATAAAGCCCCTATAAGATTGCCACATCGACATTGACAAAGCATGCAAGAATTGTTACTACTTATTTATTATCTTTCCTTGAACAAGATATCACAAAACAAACACATGCATTTAGATTTTTTTTCCTTTTCGAACATTAACTTTACTTTACATTTTAAATTCGACTATATATACTTTGGTGCAACTATTAGTTTATTATTCTATTTTATTAATTGATTGGTTGAAAACTACTTACATTACTGTCACTAACCACTATTAAATGGATAAAAAAACAATTTTGAATTCATTAGAGAATAAAACATACAAACCCGACGCTATGGAATATCACTAGTTGTCTAATACACTGTGGTTTTGGATTATAGACATATCTAAAAGTACTAAGTAATCGACACATCATGTGTATATATTCATTCATATGCATGGATCCACACAGAGAATGAGACACTTATGGGTTAACGAGATATTGAGGCTTGCTTATCTCCATTTGATATTGCAAAAACAAAATAATACAGTAAATTTGAAGTCCACATAAAAGAGTTTTTAGCCTTTTATGCCATCCCATAATAGGCCTGGGTATTCGGGTTTGGGTCGGGTCCATTCGGGTTCGGGTCGGGTCCATTCGGGTTCGGGTCTTTCGGGTCTATGAGCCTAGGACCTAATAGGGTAATTTGAAAATATCGGTTCGGGGTCGGTTCGAGTCTTGTTGGGTCCAGGTCGGTTTGGGTCAACAAGCTAAGAACCGCTAATACCCGTATTATTCTGGTTCTTGAAAAATTTGGGTCGGTTTCTGGGTTTTTTGGGTCTTTTTCTGTTTCCGGTTCGGGTTCACCTGTTTTCGGTTCGGGTGCACCAGTTTTTGGTTGAGATACAACAATTCGGGTCAAAAATACCCTATTTACCCGAGAATTTGCCTTGTATATACAAATCTGCAATGCTTAAAACCTGCAATAAAACAACTTTTTCATACTTATAAACAAGAGAATTAACATAAGAAACATAAGTTTTACAAATTGTAGCATAGAAAGTTACAAACTGATCAAGTGCAAATTCAAAAACATAAAAACTAGGCCACCAGAAGGCAGAAACAACACAACAAATTGATACTCAGTCTCGAACTATGACAACCATAAGGCAAAAACAACAACATTCAAGCGATCTTCTATAGGCAATCTTCTATCTTCAGTGTCCAATATTTCTGATCCAATCAACATCTAAAACAATGAGAATGAAAATGTAACTACTAGGAAAGTATGAGAATGTAACTATCACGAATTTAACACAGTTACCATTGTCCACTGACTCCACTATAGAAACTCATTGGGCCTTGAAACACATGTTCAAATTCTGAAAAAAAAAAGCAGTGAAGGTCATTAAAAGTCTAAACCAAATTAAAAAAAAACGTAATGACAATGGGCATAAAGAGATTAGAAACCATAAATTATACCTCTCATAAGATTATCTTCCTCTTCTAACAGTTTAAGCATTGTTTCTTGCTTGTAATTCCCTTTTCCTTTCAGTTTTTAGCTCAGATTTGAGCCATTGCTCTGTGCACATTAATACTTCTATCATATAATGTGTCAAGCAGCTCATTCTTGGGTCTAAAATTTGCCCCCACTAGTGCTGAAGGCAGATTCAGATGCCAACAGAACTCACTTGCATTGCAAGTACATCCCTAGCTAATACACTTAAAACCGGATACTTTGCACTATTAACCTTGCAGAAAGAGAGTACATCATACTCTGAACCACCTATAAGGTTTTGCTGCTCCACATTCTCTTTCAAATACATATCCAACTCATTAGTTTTTTCCTGAAATCCGGTTTCTTGAGCAAACTCGTTGTAGATGTCATTCATTCTCTCATAGGCGAGCCAATTCTCAAGTTACTGTTCTTTGAGATACATCATCTCCTAATTGATCTTGTAACTGAGATTGAGAAAATGGTCCTTGAGTTTGACTATGAACTGATGAAACCGAACCATTTAGCAGGGCCATTGCCATTTTGTACTGATCAAACAAATTCCTCAAAGTTGTTTCGACTTCATCTTTCAAATGAGTTACCTCAACTGAGCCTTCTCCATACAACTTTCAAATAGCTTTGTGGTTAACTTCATTTTCTTGGTCGGGTCAAGAACACCAGCCACAATGATAAGTTTTTTTATCTTCTTAGAATTTGTCCCAAATGGATTCCAATACTTGGCCTAGTTTCCCTAACATGTTTGCTGCCATCGACCTTAGACTTTCATCTGGACCAGGAGCAGTGCTTAATGCAGAAATGTTCCTCATTACTGTGACTATAGCATGATACAACTTATGAGCAGTAACTGAATTTGTTGCAGACAAAACCAAAGTAGCTTTGTCAAAAATAATTAAGAACCTGGACTAAACCTATCAACTGCTTCCCAATCATCTTTACTTGGTGGTCCAACTCTTTTTTTCCTTCCACAATTTCATTGAAGTAGTCGTTGTATGGCTTATCCTCAGCTTTCATCTTCTCAAAAGTGACCTTGAACTTCATAGCTTGTTCTAGCATCAGATACGTGGAATTCCACCTAGTTCTCACGTCTAAAGCTAAGCTCCCTCTCTTAACCCTTTCTGACTCTACATGTCGGTCAAAAGACCTCTGTATCGAAGTTGAAGACCTTCATAAAATAGATGGCATTACGAATGGTGTTGACACTGCTCTCTATTTCCAGCAACCATCTTTAACAATCAGATTGAGAATGTGAGTAGCACACCTAAAATGAAGAAACTTTCCATCTAAAACCAGTGCATCATCCCCATTGTTTTCAATAAAAGCTTCCTTAAACCTTCTCAATGCTGAACCATTAGTTGTGGCACTATCTACGGTTATGCCATACACTCTTTGATATCCCATTCCTCTAAGCAATCAAGAAGAACCTTAGATATCGTTGATCCTTTGTGATCATACACATTCTTGAATCCAATGATGAGCTTCCTTAATTGCCACCAGCGGCCTACGAAATGAGCCGTAATGACCATATAACTGGATCCAATATGAGGAGCAAGCCCAAATATCAGTCGTCAGTGAAAGTCGTTGCTTGTTCTCCCTATGTATCTTCTTCATTGCCTCTTTCTTTTTCACAAAGCTCTCACAATATCTTGTGTTGCTGTTCTTCTAGAATGAGGCACGTAAATCTTAGTTCTATTGGCAGAAATTCCTCCAAGCTAAACTCTCTACCCAAGATAAAGCCAACTTTCCCACAACCATCATCTCATTTTTCGCTTCTCTAAAGACAGATTCAGATACTTTGTGTATTCTCAGATTACCATCTTCACCATCTAAAGCACCTTTCTTCTTGTCTTTGTTCACAGCCAGCCATGCTTGATAACACTTGCAAGTAAGATTCAAATGCTTCTTCATACTTGATGTTCCTGATTTCGTTGGACAAGCCATCTCTTTCCCACATAGTTGCATGTACCTTTATCATTATCTTCTTTCTTTCTTGTAAAGTGTTCCCATACCCATGATCTACTCTTCTTTCCTGACCTTTGAACCACAGCCTCCTTCTGGTTCATTTCGTTTTCCTTTTTTACGAGAAATTGGAGTCTCAATTTCATCTGCTGATTTATCTGAATCATCATCACCACTCATTGGGGCATCACAAGACGTCATCTGCATTATACACAAGATACCATTAAGAAACAATGATAAACACAACAATGACAACAAAGAGTCAAAGGACAAACACACATACACAAAGACGACAATACCACATAAACAAAGGAACAGTAACAAACACGACAATACCACATAATCATTATCAAACCCGAGTTCTGAGTTCACTTCGGGACTTCGGGTTAAACATTAACAAGAAATTATTCAAAAGACAGAAACACAAGAATCTAACTCGGATAAAACAATATCATGAACGAGAATAAAGAATCAAAATTGAATTAAACCAAAACCACAAACATAATCAAAACTACAATTTGAGACTTACCCTAGATTGAATTCGAGACAACGTTGTCACTGATGAAGAAGTCGCTAGGGTTAGGGGCTTTGATGAAGAACTTGATTCTGATGAGATTCTAGTTTGATGATTTTTGATTTTGGATTTACAGATTATAAATCGATGGCAAACTCTTCGTTTCAAACGCTTTTGGGGGAATGGAAACGTCGACAAGTTTAAAGAACAAATCAACAAACAATTGTATTCTCTACCTACCGGTTTAGGAACAAATAACAAAGAAGTGGGCTAGTGGCTGGTTTAGGCATATCATACTTCAGGTCTAATAATACCCTATCATGTATAGGGTAAAGTTCGGGTCGGGTCTTAGACCCGCGGGTCCTCAGAAACAAAACCCAATAGGGTATATTGGCTATACCCGCACCCGACCCGAACCGGTTTTTTTTCGGTCGGTTCCAGTTCATGCTTTCGGGTCTTGGTAAAATGTCCAGGCCTATCTCATAAGCTGTTATGGAAAACTGAAAACATATACAAAGGGATATCAAGATAAAATTTAATGACGAATATTTAAAGGAATGTTAAATTTTTAACACAGTTTTAGATGATTTTAATGAATTGGAGAGTTTAAAATAATTCTTATTAAACCACTTTAGAATATTACCTAAAACTATGAGATTTGAATGTTAATATTTTTAATTAATAAACTCCACCTAAACACCCTAAAATTATTTGAAAACTTTAAAACTCTTCTAAATATTTTCAATAATAATGAATTGCAAAATACTTTATAAAATGTCAAATTTAATAATAGTAGATTGTGAAATTGTTATTTTAATACAATCACCTGAAATTTCTAGTTGAATACACCCCTTTTATTTGCTTTGTAAAGTCAGCTTTTGTTCACAATGAATGGTATTACTTATCTAAGATGATTTTTTGTTGTAATCTCCTCAATCCATGATTAAAGCTTTAGTTTTGACATAGATCCCCTTCTCTGGTTATGCAGAAATCGAAGAGTCTTCCCATCCAGATTGTTGTTTATTCGAATGACTCTTTGTAACAAATAGATTTCCTAAGAAGGATGGGAAAATTCTCCACATTTGAGTTTCTCACTTTACGGCTTAAGAAGAAACTTTCTCGTTGCCACCAAAGAAGAGGTAGAAAATTCTCCACATTCAAGTTCACCATCCGCACACCTAAACAACTGAAGCCTGCTCAAGTTAACACTCCATTCAAATTCCACCATCCTATACACTAACCACAATAACACCTTTGCTATCTTCTTTTGCAGCATACCACTTCTGATCAACCACATTGCCCTGATCACAGCTTTGAATCGACCCCAGTTCTCTAATCATCAATCACTATAATGTTAAGTAGTTTTCAAACAACCCAGTTTTTTTCCCACCAGACATGGATCATACCATTCTTGACCACCCAGACGACATCACCAATAAAGTCATCCTACCACTGCATCCGACGAACGACGTCACCCCTCTGCATACTCCTATCCACGCTTCACCCAACCAAAATTCCCCCAACCACGTTTCCCACAACCACAACTCTCCTTATGATGCATCTCACACACACGCCTCTCCTAACCACAACTCGCCCAGCCACTACTTCACCACCCACAATTCACCCATACACGCTTTAACACTAGCCATCTGATTTCTTTTAAAATAATTTAATCTAACGGTTCTTTACAAATTCATTGTTCAATAAACTTACCAATTAATTGCAACAGGAAAAAGCTAACTAGTGATCACTTTGATATTACAACATCTTGTAACTCGTTTACGACATGGGCATTTGGGGATAAAATACAAAACCAAAGTACGCATCTATAAAATGTGCCTAAACCTGTTAAAGACCCTAATACAAAGTAACCCACAATGTAACTCTCTCAAATAAAGCCTGAGCCTCACCAATTACAAACTTGGTTGTTCCTGAATACAAAACTTGCATTATAATGTTTACATTATTAACAATATAGTTAGTTTTAATAATATAAATAATACTTTTAATATAGTTAGTTTAGTTGTATAATTAAACCAACAATCATAAAAATGTATGAGTAATGGCCATGAACATTCAAATGTCACAACAAATCTCATTTGATAAAGAAATAATCTTCAATTAGAACTGGATCCGCACATCCGCGCGGGTGTTTAATTTAACTTTCATATCTATCAATATTTCTTTTTTATAAATGAGAATAAATATTTTAACAATTACCAATATTAAATAATTGTTTAATATGAAATTTCTAAGCATGTTTATATGAAGTAATATTTTTGTTATTTGAATTGTAAAATTGTATCACTCATATTGCTTATCATATATTTATCATATTAAATTTGTATTGAGCTATTATTTATATATAAATATGCATCATATATATCACAAATTAATTCATATATTATTTATTTATTATATAAATTAAATATTTTATGCAGCATTTACTTTTTTGGTTATTACTAATAGAAAGTAAGAAATATAAAAATATGGTTTTAAATTAAACAAGCCAAAAGAAAATATTTAAACATGAAGTCTAAAATAATATTAAACAAACCAAAAAAATATTTAAACATTAAATCTAAAAAAAGAGTTGATCCGAGAAACATTTCCAATTTTTTACACATATACAGTAAACCGGCGTAAGAATTCAAGACCATTTTGGTTTATGAAAACACATAGTCTATGGTCTAGTACTGTTGATTTCGTGTATGACATGTATATATTCCCGGTAAGTCATCTAGGACAAACATATTAGTTTTGCAATTGACCAAATTGTGTCAGAAATTTGACTTTCTCCAGACGACTTACTTGGATAAAAAAACTTAAATATTTAATATCAACTAGACTCAGGTTACTTTTACAATTAGAAAATAAAATTTAAATATTTAATTTTAACTAGACGACCTACATGGAAGTCTTCTGTGATATCCAAGGTTTGACCAGAATATCAAAAATAATTTCTGGAAGACTTCCGCGTAGGTCGTCTAACGGACGACTTACATGTAGGTCATGTGACTAAAATTGAATATTTAATTTTTATTTTTCAAATGCAAAAGTAACCTAAGAGGAATTACATATAAGTTGTCTAGTAAATATTAACAATTTAAGTTTTGTTTTTCAGCCAGACGACTTACAAATAAGTCGTTTGGAAAAAGTCAAATTTCTAACACAATTTGGTCAAATGCAAAACTAACTTGTTTATCCTAGACGACTTACCGGGAGGTCTTCTATGGTATTTTTGAGATTTTTTTGTTAACAAAGAAAACTGGAAGACTTCCAGATAAGTCGTCTCTAAAAATACATATAAAAGTCAATTGCAAAACTAACATCTACATTGACCAGCCGACTTCCGTGTAAGTCTTCTACGTCCAGAAGACTTACACGGAAGTCGTCTAGGCGAACAAATCTGGAAAAAAATAGATTTCATACCTTAAATTAGTGAGATAACTTTCTTAGTACACAAAACTCTTCTCCAATCACACAGAAGCTCAAAAGAAAGCGACCAACCAAGAATCGTAAGCTTGAATAAAAATCTTGAATTTTTAAGATGAATATAGAGAGAAAGCTAGTGAAAAAAAAATTAGTTTTTGAGAATAAGAAATGAGATAAAAGGATTGAAAAACGATTTTTAGGTGCATTAAGAGCTTCAAATTGATTGTTCATGGTGGTTGGTGTATTGATGGCAATGACATTATTGTAAATATTTGATGAAGATGAGGATGATAGAGTAAAATAATCATTTTCAAAAAAAATGACATTTTCGTGAATAATCAGAACTTTTAGGGTGAATAGAGCAAATGAAAATTTCAAAAAAACTCATAGGTTAGTTTTATGTTTGACTTCAAATTTTGATTCATTTTTGCAAAAAAAAACCTTTATTTCTTTTTGGTTATTACTAATAGAAAGCGAGAAATATAACAATATAGTTTAAATAAACAAACCAAAAGAAAATATTTAAACATGAGGTCTAAAATAATATTAAGCACACCAAAAACAAATATTTAAACATGAAATCTAAAAAAAAGAGTTAATCCGAGAAACATTTCCAGTTTTTTACACATATACAGTAAACCGGCGTAAGAATTCAAGACCGTTTTGGTTTATGAAAACACAAAGTCTATGTTCTAGTACTGTTGATTTCGTGTATGACATGTATATATTCCTTGATAGTGTTGATCAAAGTTATGAAAGCACAAAACAAAAACACTGTTATTTTACATACCATTCAAAACAAACAAACAAAAATATGGTTGTGATAAAATTTTGTTTTGAAACGGCAAAGTCATAGTTATTGTGCAAAAAACTAGGCTGGTCAAACCATTAAATAAATGTTATGCTAACAGATTTTGAGTAATCGAGTTATTTTTGGGTTAATGTATGCGAGTTATTTTTGAGTTAATGGGCTTGTTATTATATGACGTAAAGGCTTTATAATAATTAGTAAAGATGTTTAGATATTGTTAGTGGCATAAGTTGTAAATATTCTAAGTGTATTTCATTTTTAATAGAATAGATAACCGTAAAACATATGTTTTCCAAAAATAGTATACAAGATAAACTTTTTCTAAAATAACATTTATTAAAAACGTTACTATTTATTTAAGTTTATAGTTTAGTAGTTATGATTTAGAGTATAGTATTTGGGAGGTAATGGTTATGGCAAGGTTTAAGAATCAAAGTAATTTATTCATTTTAATCTTTGATGAATGATATTTTAAAGAAATATTCTGTTATATTAGGGGCAGGACCCCGCGCAAGCGCGGGGTTGTGGACGTTTTTTGTATTATCTTGAAGGAGAAGCCGATGTTTGTGAGTTTTGAGGACGGGTTATGAACATCGTTGTTTACTGAGGGGATGTTAATTTCACCTCTTAACTTTTGTTTTATGCGAAGCGCTCATGCAATGAAGGTAATTTTGTGATGAATTTTAAAGTTGTTAATCATTACTTATTAAGCTCAGGCGAAATGTTCTTTTTGTAATTTTATATGCATATTGATGAATACTTAAGGATTGTTTGTATTGAACTGACTGCAATTTTGCAAGTTTAAATCTATGGAAGTTCATACTAATTACTCTCTTATGAAAGTAACATCTACCATTACAATTGATCAAAATTTATTTTGAAGTTTACTATAGATTCATGTTACTCGTAAAAAGGAGTAAGACCAGGTGGTTTTTAATTGACATTTTATCGGCTGCTCACACTACATTAAGTTTTGGTATTTATATTTTGTAAGAAAACATATTTTTAAAAGTAGAAAACAGTTAAAATGTGTAAGTTTTAGTTTTCTTATTATTTCTAAATGTATAAGATGATGTTGCCGATGTATATAAGGTGGTGGTGGATAAAGAAAATGTTGAGTTTCAGATGGACTATGCCATTTTTTATCAACGGTAAACATCAGGCTGAATCATCATATATACAATGAGTAACAAAATATGCTTGTTAACTGTCCCGACGTTTAATACAATGTTGACGTCAACGCCATGTTAATATGTGAACATCACTGATTCATAAAGCTAGGAACAATCTCAGTAAGGTTCGCTTTATTACTTGAAATGCTAGTAATTCTTTTCCCAGTGAAAATAGTTTGCAGAAAATCCAAGCACAACCAAAGTTCAAAATACTGAAAACATAGAGAGATAGCAAACTGAAATAAGATGCAGCTAAGTGGGGTTGATGCTTTGATGGACTTGAAACTATCACTCACATGAGCATTTGTCGGTTTTCTCGTTGCCTGCAGAACCTGGCTGATTTTCTTCGTCAACTGCCAGACCCAGTGCTATCTTTTCCGCATCAACTGTTGAGCTGGCAGGTTATGTGGAAGCTTATGTTGCTTGTCCAGATTTGATATCCATGACTCTAGCTGCGCTTCTGCCAATCTACAAAACATTGGAACATGTGTCAATTTAAAGCAGCACAAAGGAAGATGTAGATCACCCAACACCTCTGTCTGAGTGCCAAAAAAGAGCTCTTCACTGATAACAGAAACAGTTATAGGGAGTGCCAAAGGAATGCGCGGTGGTTGGGTGTGAAATGGTAGGGAGTGTCAAGACATTTTGGTAGCTCCGTCACTCCCCACCGCTACTCATCTAATGTAGTTTTGGGATAGTGGGACATTCAAAACCAGAGAAACAATTTAAGAACCCATCTAAATGAAATTGTCGAGTTAAAACCTACTTCCTCAAGATCAATACGTGCTGTCTCTTTCTTGATGAGTTTCGTTATCCCTCTATCGAAGACTATAAAACTGGCATTTTCCTGATCGTCAACAACAGCTAGTTCAACATGAAACTTGGTAAGTGAGGATGTTACATGTGAACGTAACTTTTAAATAAGGTTGTTCCTTTAAATATTGATCAGAAAGAAAAGTTCCTACCTGATAAGCCCAATGACGTTGGAAGAAACACACCGTTGCACCGGTGGAAAGTGCTCATAACCACCCATTGTTCTTCTCTTTCTTCGCCACATGTTTAACCTGAGAGAGAAATATAAAACAATTAACAATTTCAATAAAAAAACATGTATAAAAGACTCATGACTCATATGAAGATACTGACATAATACAATTATTTGTTCTTTCTTCTTCCTTTTCTTAAACTCCTCTGCTTTCTTTCCATCTCATGTTACTCCATATAAATAAAGAAGGTCAGACTCTCATCTCATGGAAAACTTAGGTAAAACATATCCGCAGCGGCTTTACCATTTAGAAACATTGCAGAGACAAATCCTTGAAAATGATGCAATGAGAGGCGTATTCTCGGAGATGCAACTCCAAATCATGGACTTTTAAGCTCAGTTACTAACAATTTATCCCCAGAAGCTAAAGTCTATTATTTTACTCACTTTTAACATCTGTGAATCTCACAGGTTTGATTCCTAGCGAAATCAGAGACTTGTTGGAGCATGAAGTTCTTTTGTTTCACCAGGAAGTCTCTCTCTGGTGATTGCGAAGCTTTTCACTAAAGGTCTCGCCGTGACAAATCTCTCCGGTAAACTTCTAGCATCGAACGGAAACCTGAAACATGTTAAGAAAATAGCTAACTGGTCACTGAGGTTGACATGTAACATTGAAAAGAGTTTTAAAGATGTTCTTAAACATTTCGGGAAATCTTGTTGCATCCTCCTTCTGAAAGGACCTTAGTACGATGTGCAATGCTTCAGATAGCAGCATCCGAAAAACTCGGTGCACTTCACATTGATCAAAAGAAAATATCGATTATAAGAGAGATCACTCAAAGTTCTAAAGAATAAATCTTTTAATGATATCTAAACCTGAGTGAAAAATGCAAAGATTCGATCAAAACCTAATATGAAATCAAGAACTAACAGTGCGTCCATGTGTTTTCGGCAAGGCGTACCGTCTTCTTTTCAGCTTGGGCAACCTCCTACCCCACTCCCAAGCATCCCTTTCACAGACCATCATTTTTGATCCAATTATAAGAGTGTGAGAGAGATCAATGACGTCAAAGACTAAAAGCTTTAACCTCCCTTTAGTGGATCTGTGAATAGAAGTGAAGAGGGAGACAAACAAACTTGTAATTAAGGGATGACATGAGAGAAGAAGAGGGAGACAGACAGACTTGTAATTAAGGGATGACATGAGAGAAAGAAAGTTGAACGGACGATGGTTTCAACGAAACTAAAAGAAATTCCATCAACTCATTCGCAAAGAAGAAGATTTAGGTCTGCTGCTGATGTGGCACAACTTTAAAAGTTGATTGGTTAATTATTTATGCTTACGTGGAATGTTGAGCAAATCCAACTTTTAGTATTAGAAGATTTTTTTGTCATAAATTTCTCTTATACTATCTAAAGGATTTTTCTTTTGAAAATTTACTTTTTTTCTCACTTGTTTTAATTTTATTTTTAGTGATGAAAAACTTAGTAAAATATTTGGATGGAAGGTTTTTAAATAAGTATGGTATTTAACATATAAGATCAAAATTAAGGAAAATTTACTCAAAAGATTTTGATTTAAAGCTAAACTTCAAACAAAATCTAGAACTAAATTTTAATATCTGTGAAGCTTTTGTGTGTTTTTTGTCCAAAAAGAAGCTTTTGTGTTTGAGAAAAAAAATAACTAAAATTTTCAAAAGATTCAAAGCCTCAGAATCAGTTTGAAAGTTTGGGTTAAAAATAGAGTGAACACGTGAGATTACTCTAACTTACAAAAACTCAAAAGATACCCCAATAGTATTATTACTTTCAAAAGACACCCCACAATTTATTTGAAGTGGTTATTTCTCTTCTTACACATAACACTTTTTAGGAACCCTTAAAAAGTTTTTGTTATGTGTTTTTAACACTTTATAGGAACCCTTAAAAAGTATTTGTTATGTGTTTTTTTCTGTAATATTTTTTTGTACTATATAAATATTTTTACTTTAAGAATTTTCATTTTCTCGCTTTTTTAATTTTATTTTAGTGATAAAAATGTAGTGATATATCTTGGATGAGACTGTTTTAAAATTGTAATGGTATTTAATATATGAGATCATATTTAGGGAAAATTACTTAAAAGATGTTGAATTAAAGCCAAACTTCAAACAAAATGTATATATAAATTTTGTTATGTGAAGCTTCTATTTTTATTGTCCAAGAAGAGGCTTTTGTATTTAAGAAAAAACAGTAAAAAATCCAAAAGATCCAACGCTTGAAATCTGTCTGAATGTTTGAGCTAAAGTAAGTGTGAGCAGGAAAAGCGTTTCTGAGATTACTCTAACTTACGAAAACTAAAAAGATGCTCCAATCAAAATACAATCCACAATTTATTTGAAGTGGACATTTCTCTCCTTACAGATAGCACCGCTTTCCAAAATCCTTAAAAAAACTTGTTATGTACTTTTTGTTGTCGGAACCTTTTCTTTGTACAATCTAAAGGATTTTTCCTTTGACAAATTACTCTTTCTCACTTAATTTATTTTTACTTTTAGTGATAAAAAATGTAGTGAAATATTTTGGATAAGAATATTTTAAGATTGATAATGGTATTTAATATAGAAAAATTCCTCAGAAGATATTGATTCAAAGCTAAAGTATTAAAAAACTTTACACCTAAATTTTGATTTGTGAAACTTTGTGTTCTTTTGGTCCAAAAATAAGCTTTTGTGTTTTATGAAAAACCATTAAAAGTTCCAGAAGACCCAAAGCATCGAAACTAGTATGAAATTTCAATCTAACCCCAAAATTTATTTGAAATGTTCATATCTTTCCTTACACATATCACCTTTCCAAAACCCTAAAAAAATTCTGTTATGTGTTTTTTTTGTCATAAATATTGTTTTGTACTATCTAAAGAATTTGTTTTTTGAGAAATTACTATTTTCACTTATTTTACTTTTAGTTTTAGTGATTAAAAAAATTAGTAAATATCTTGGATGAGAATTTTTTAAAGTTTTTTAATTTTATTTTATATATGAGATCGGGTTTAAGGGGAAAGTACCTAGAAGATGCTGATTGAAATCTAAAATTTAAACGAAATCTACACCTAAAATTTGATTTATGAAGATTTGTGTTTTTTTCCCAAAAAAAAGCTTTTATGTTTGAGAAAAAAAACAGTAAGAATTCTAAAAGATCCAAAGCTTCGGAATCAGTTTTAAAGTTTAAGCTATAAAAATATTGAGTATGTGAGCCTTTCGTGAGATTACTTTAACTTGCAATAGCTCAAAAATATCTCAGTAGTATTATTATTTTCAAAACACACTCCAAAATTTATTTGAAGTGGTCATCTCTCTCCTTACACAAAGCACCTTTCCAAAACCCTATAAATTTTTTGGTAAGTGTTTACTATCTAAAGGATTTGTCCTTTTAGAAATTACAAGTTATCATACATTTTAATTTTATTTTTAGTGATGAAAAACTTATTGAAATATCTTGGATGAGAATTTTTTAAGAATGGTAATGGTATTTAGATCAGATTTAAGGAAAATTACTTAGAAGGTGTTTATTTAAAGCTAAATTTAAACAAAAACTACATCTAAATTTTGATTTGTGAAGTTTTTATGCTCTTGGTACAAAAAAAGAAACTATTTTTCTTTGAGGAAAATTAGTAAAATTTCCAAAAGATCCAAAGCCTCATAGTCAGTTTGAAAGTTTACGTCAGAAAAAAGGGAGCACGTGAGCTATTCGTGAGGTTACTCTAATTTACAAAAACTCAAAAAATATCCCTATAGTATTATTACTTTCATCAAACACCACATTTTATTTGAAGTGTCTCTTTCTTTACACAAAGCACCTTTGCAAAACCCTAAAAATACTTCCGTTATGTGCTTTTTTGTCAATTTTTTTCTTTGCACTATCTAATGGATTTGTCCTTTGAGAAAAGACTATTCCCCACTTATTTTACTTTTATTTTTAGTGATGAAAATTTTAGTGAAATATCTTGGATGAAAATATTTTAAGATTGATAATGGTATCTAATTTATGAGATCAGATTTAAGGAAAAAGTACATAGAAGATGTTGATTTAAAAGCTAAACTTTAAACAAAATCTAAATTTAAATTCTTATTTGTGAATCTTTTTTTGGTCAAAAGAAGTTTTGTGTTTGAGAAAAAAGTAAAAAAAAAATGCCAATAGATCCAAAGCTTCAGAATCAGTTTGAAAGTTTTAGCTAGAAAAAGAGTGAGAACGTCACTCATTCGCGAGATTTATGAAAACTAAAAGAACCACCAATAGTATTAATACTTTTAAAACTTAGCCCACAATTTACTCGAAATGGCCATCTACTCCTTATACAAAGCACCTTTCCAAAAACCTAAGAAAAATTTATATTATGTGTTTCTTCTCATAAATTTTTCTTTAAGCTTTCTAATAGAATTTGTACTTTGAGAAGTTAGTCTTTCTCAGTTATTTTACTTTAATTTTTGGTGATGAAAAATCTAGTGAAATATCTTGGATGAGAATGTTTTAAGATTGGTAATGGTATTTAATATATGAGATCAGATTTAAGAAAAAATACGTAGAAGATGTTAGTTTTAAGCTAATCTCTAACAAAATCTACACTTAAATATTGATTTCTGAAGCTTTGTGTTTTTTTTTGCCAAAAAGAAACTTGTGTGAATCAAATTCTGATGTACTCTCTATGTCAAAAAAGTAATTTCATATACTTCTCTATTTTTTCCATTTATTTTAATACGAAAATCTATTAAAAACTAAAAACACTTAATATATATATATATATATTTACAAGCTCTACCTTTAATATTTTAAATCTAATTCCCTTCTTTTTTTTTCAAAAACCTATTCTTCATTTCTCTCCTAAATCTATTATTTCTTCTTCATCAACGAAACCTGTTTTTCTTCTTCTTTGAAATCTGTTCTCCTTCTCTTCTCCTTCTCCTTCTCAGATATACTTTCATTCTTCGAAATTTGTTCTCTTTCTCTTCTCCTTCTTAGAGCATGATTAATCGGGGTTCTTAGGGATTGGGTTCTTAGCCTAAAATAAGAAACTGTTTCTTAACTTTTTACTGAAAAAACTAAGAACCGGTTTTTAAATACCTTATTTAAGAACCGCGGTTCTTAGTTTTTTTAATTAAAAGTTAAGAAACAGTTTCTTATTTTCCGCTAAGAACCACACCCCTAATAACCTCGGTTAATCATGGTCTTAAATCTCTTTTACTTCTTTGAAATCTGTTCTCTTTCTATTCTCTTTCTCAGATCTCCTTTTCTTCTTCAAAATTTGTTTTACTTCTCTTTGTTTCCTTTTCTCTTTGGTTTATTGTTATTTTTTATTATCTCTTTGTTTTTTCCTCTTCTCCTTACTTGATTTTCTCTCTCTTGCGCTTCACATCTGTCTTATTATACAAATTTATGAAAAATGCAAAAGTACAACTACAACCCATAAACAAAGTTTTACTAAGTTTTAAAATCGTTCAAGTACAACTTTCAAAAATGGTAGAACTTAGTTAAACTATGTATAAAGTTTTACCAAGTTGTACCTCGATAATAAGTACAACTTCGTAAAACTTTATACCTAGTTTTACCAAGTTGTACAATCATTTAAATAAAACTTGCTAAAATTGTAGAACTTGTTAACAGTATAACTTTGTAAAACTGTAAAACTTTATAAAACTATAAAACTCCGTAAAAGCTATAAAACTTGGTAAAGTTGTAGAACACATCGATTATTGACATCTAAAAATTTAAATTCAAAATTTGATTTGGGAGAAAAGGCATAAAGGGTAAAATTGAAATTCTATTATTAGAGTATGTAGATTTATTAAGAGTGTGAGAGATTATTTTCTCCATTAAAAGCATATGAGATTTTTTTCCCTTCTGTGTTTGACAAAAAAAACTGTAAAATTCTAAAAGATCCAAAATTTTAGAATCAGTCTAAGAGTTTGAGCTAAAAATGACCATGTGAGTCGTTCATGAGATTACTCTAACTTACGAAATCTCAAAAGATACCCCAATAGTTTTATTATTTTAAAAACATGCCCTACAATTTATTTGAAATGGTCGTCTCTCTTCTTACATAAAACACCTTTCCAAAGCCCTATGAAAAAAATTATGTTATATGTTTTTGGCATAACTTTTTGTACTATTTAAATAATATGTACTTTGAGAAATTATTATTTCTCACTTTCTTAATTTTAGTTTTAGTGATGAAATACTTAGTGAAATATCTTGGGTGAGGATGTTTTAAAACTGGTAATGGTATTTAATACATGTGATCAGATTGAAGAAAATTACTTAGAATATGTTTATTGGAAGCTAACTTTAAACAAAATCTACACTTAAATATTGATTTGTGTAGTTTTCTTTGGTCCAAAAATATTTTTTTTTGTTTGAGAAAAAGGTAAAAATTCTAAAAGATCCAAAAGACCATAAATTAGTTCAAAATTTTGAGTTAGAAAAAAGTGAGCACGTGAAGCATTTGTGAGATTACTCTAACTTATTAAAGATCAAAAGATACCCCATTAGTATTGTTACTTTCAAAACAAATCCTAAAATTTGTTTGAAGTGGTTGTCTCTTTCCTCACACAAATCAGTTTTCCAAAACCCTAAAAAGTGTTCGTTATGTGTTTTTTGCCATAAATTTTTCTTTGTACTATCTAAATGCTTTGTCCTTTGAGAAATTATTATTTCTCATTTATTTTACTTTTGGTTTTAGTGATAAAAACATTAAGTGAAATATCTTGGATGAAAATGTTTTAAGACTGGTAATGGTATTTAATATATTATTTCAGATTTAAGGAAATGATACTTAGAATATGTTGATTTAAAGCTAAAATTTAAACAAAATCTACACTTAAATTTTGGTTTGTGAAGTTTTTGTGTTCTTTTGTTCGAAAGAAGCTTTTGTGTTTGAAAAAAACAGTTAAAATTCCAAAAGATCCAAAACCTCAAAATCAGTTTGAAAGTTTGAACTAGAAAAAGAATGAGCACATGAGCCATTCATAAGATTAATCTAACTTACGAAAACTCAAAAGATACTTTAATAGTATTATTATTTTGAAAACACTTCCCATATTTTTTGAAGTGTTTGTCTATATCCTTAAACAGAGCACCCTTCCAAAACCCTACAAAAAGTTATGTTATGTGTTTCTCTTGTCATAAATTTTTCTTTGTACTAACTAAAGGATTTTGTTTTTAAGAACTTACTATTTCTATCGTATTTTACTTTTATTATTAGTGTTGAAAACTTAGTAAAATGAGATTAGATTTAAGAAAAAAAATGAGATTAGATTTAAGAAAAATACTTAAAAGATGTTGATTTAAAGCTAGATTTAAACAAAATCTATACCTATATTTTGATTTGTGTTGCTTTTGTTTGTTCGTGTTTGTGAAAGAAAAAACAGTAAAAATCCAAATACTCGGAACCAATTTGAGCTAGAACAAGAGTGAGCACATGAGCCGTTGGTGAGATTGTTCTAACATATTAAAAAAATCAAAAGATACTTCAATAGTTTTATGACTTCCAAAACACATCCCACAATTTATTTAAAGTATCCTCTCTCTCCTTACACATAGTATCTTTCAAAAATCTTAAAAAAATATTTTATGTATTTTTGTCATAATAGTTTTTGTACTTTCAAAAGAATTTGTCATTTAAAAAATTATTTTTCTCACGTAATTTACTTTTATTTTTAGTCATGAAAAGTTTAGTGAAATATCTGAACTAAAATGTTTTAAAATTGGTAATGGTATCAAATATAGAGGTCAGATTGAAGAAAAATATACTTAGAAGATATTGATTCAAAGATAAACTTTAAAAATATACACCTAAATTTTAATTTTTGAAGCTTTTGTGTTTGTTTTTTCGTCCAGAAAATCTTTTGTGTTTGAAAAAACAATAACAATTCCAAAAAGCGAGTATGTGAGATTACACGAAGTTATGAAAACTCAAAAAATAACATGATAATATTATTATGTTCAAAATAAACCCCAAAATTGTTTGAAATAGCCATTTTTCTTTTGAACATTTTCATTATCTATCTTTATATTTTCTTATAAAATAAAGAACTTTATTATAAATGTAGTTTTCCTCGAGTGCGTGCATGTAAAATAGAATTCTCCAATTTCTAGAGGAAAATGTAGAAGAATGTTATTTTTGTCTCTCTATTTAGAGTTAGAAATATCATCTCTCTATGTTTTCACCTAAAATAGAGAAATTATATAAAATTGTACATTATAGCAAATTCACCTTTTATAATAGATTTTTTTTATATTTTTAGGAGAAAGTATAAAGAAATGATATTTTTAAGAGCAAGTCCACTTTCTAGAATATAGTTTCTCTATTTTAAAAATAAATATAAATAAATGATATTCTTAGAAGAAATTATAGAAAAGACTACTATCATCTCTGTATTTAGAGTTAGAAATATCATTTCTCTATATTTTCTCTTTAAAATAATGAAACTTTAGAAGTATACATAGGAGTATATTTAATTTCTGTTATATATTTTCTCTATTTTTAGGAGAATATAGAGAAAAATATATGATAAAAAACTACTATCATCTCTGTATTTAGAGTTAGAAATATCATTTCTCTATATTTTCTCTTTAAAATAATGAAACTTTAGAAGTATACATAGGAGTATATTCAATTTCTTTTATATATTTTCTCTATTTTTAGGAGAATATAGAGAAAAACTTATGATCAAATCCACTTTTCATAGTAAAAAGAAATTATAGAGAAGTTATATTATTTTTTAAAGATATAGAATTGATTAAAAAGGAAAAATATAAAATGCTAATTTTTGTCTATTTGAGTTGGAAATATTATTTTTGTATGTTGACCTAAAATAGAGAAATTCTATTATAAAATATATGTATAATATATTTTTTATATTTGTTTTTTTTCTTCGATTTTTTATATTTGTATAAGAAAATATAAAAAGTAATTTCTTTAGAAGTAAATCCACACAGTTTTTAATTTTATGGAAAATATAGAGATAAAAGTAGGAGAGAGATTATCCACAGAGCCCATTTCCAAAACCCTAACAAAAAAATCCGATTTGGATTCTATTACCCATGGCGGAGGAAGATTCAGCAGCAGCAGCAGCAGCAGCATCATCTTACATCCCTTACGTTCACTCCCAAACCCTAACTTCCCACTTTCACGCCGTATCCTCCGTGAAGTTCTCCTCCGATGGCCGCCTCCTCGCTTCCGCCTCCGCCGACCAGACAATTCGCACTTACACCATCAACCCCAAAGGAGATCCCATCGCCGAGCCCGCACAAGTCTTCACCGGCCACGACTCCGGCATCTCCGACGTCGCCTTCTCCTCAGACGCGAGGTTCATCGTCTCGGCTTCCGACGACAAAACCTTAAAGCTATGGGACGTCGAGACCGGTTCACTGATCAAGACCCTTCACGGACACACTAACTACGTCTTCTGCGTCAACTTCAATCCGCAATCGAACATGATTGCCTCTGGATCCTTCGACGAAACGGTTCGGATCTGGGATGTGCAAACTGGCAAGTGCTTGAAAGTTCTTCCCGCGCATTCAGATCCGGTCACCGCCGTGGATTTCCATCGCGACGGGTCTCTTATTGTTTCGAGTAGCTACGATGGGTTATGTCGGATATGGGATTCGGGGACGGGGCATTGTGTGAAAACTCTGATGGATGATGAGAATCCTCCTGTTTCCTTCGTTAGGTTCT
Source organism: Moricandia arvensis (assembly GCA_905132765.1). Lineage (NCBI taxonomy): Eukaryota > Viridiplantae > Streptophyta > Magnoliopsida > Brassicales > Brassicaceae > Moricandia > Moricandia arvensis. The sequence goes on along the minus strand of CAJHQP010000729.1, from coordinate 119,225 downwards.
CTCCCAACGGCAAGTTCATCCTCGTTGGCACTCTCGATAACACCCTCGTGAGTCCAAAACTAAGTTTGTAATTTTGAGAACAGCATTAAGATTTAGGCAGAAGGTGTTAGCTTAGACTAGTCTAGATTGTGTTTCGAAAGAAATTCATGTAGGAAAAGCCATCCACAACTAAATTTGGTATTCGAGCTAAGTTTATTTCTGTGGAAGTGAAAGCTGATAGCTTTAGTATGGTTATGCTATTGATCAATATTTCAAGGATACTTAATGGTCGTATCTTAGAAAGTCTTAGCTTGGGAGATGCATATTTGGTATTTGATTTTGTTTGCATCAATAGGGTATTTGTGAGAAGATGTACATTCTCATGATTCGTTATTAATGCACGGATCTGTTGCTTCTATAACTCTCATTGCCATATCTTGCTAAATCCATCTAAGAGAGTTGATGATTACTCGATTTGATCGTACGTGTTAACTTAGATTCTAGATTGTGAAAGATGATGGCTTTACTATATTTCTGTTATTGACCAAGGTTTCATGAATAATGAATGGTCTTGGAAGATACTTCATTTGTTGTTTGCATCAATAGGGTATTTGAGAAGATGTACATTCTCATGATTTGTTATCAACGCACTGATCTCTCCACCGTGTTCTCAAATTTACAGAGGTTGTGGAACATTTCTTCGGCTAAATACATCAAAACATACACTGGCCATGCCAACTCTCAATACTCCGTCTCCTCTGCGTTCTCCGTCACAAATGGAAAGCGAATAGTGAGTGGATCCGAGGACAATTGTGTATACATGTGGGAGCTCAACTCCAGGAATTTGCTTCAGAAACTTGAGGGTCATACTGAGCCTGTCATGAGCGTGGCTTGCCACCCGACAGAGAACATGATCGCATCAGGCTCCCTGGACAAGTCTATAAGAATCTGGGCACAGAAGAATGAATGAAACAGGAATCTCTCTTCAAAACCCATCCATGTTGTAATCTTTGTAGTGCTTACTTTCTTAGGATGAGCCTTGTTAGATTGATTCTAGTTTCACAATTGTGGGACTCAGAAATTACTTAGGTAAGGTCTTAAGGCAAAGAAAACTTCTTTGAATGAGTTGAGAAAGTGAACACAAATCTTGTTAGTCGCAGGTTTTTCCTTTTCAATTCATTTTATTTATCAATCTATTGTCTAGTTTCTTTGTGTTCCCCCCGAATGTTATTGGTTTTAAAGTATTTCAAGGATAATAATTGTTCATACGAGCTTATGGTCAGAGAACATGTATGACTAAATGTAGATAATGTATGGTAGTTGGTTTGGTTGGGTCATGATGATGACGCTTATGGTCCCTTGGTTGTGTGTCCTGTCCCAAATTTTCAATTTTTTTCACTTTATACTGTGAAGTCTTTGTTTTTCCCTTCAAATTTTGAAATGGACCACATGAAAACTTGAACCCACTCTCTCCCCTTATATTCAATTTCAAAAATAAGAAAAAGATAACTTTGTGACGTTTGTTATGTCTTTTAGCCACACCAGTGGACTGCTTTTACAGCGTGTCTTTCGGTTTGGCATGATTCCACAGAAACAGCACTTGCTAAAGACCGAGTCATGTTTGTGTCTCTCCCAAAACGGACAAAAGATAAAAATCTAGCTTTTGGTTCTTGAGATTATCTTTGTTTATTTAAAGATAAACTTTTAAAGAGTAGAGACTGAATTCATCATTGTTATAGTGTGGATTGGTCACAATCTTGTAGAAGAGGATAGTGGATGGGTCATAATTAAAACCAGAGGAACGTAATCCAAGACATGAAAGATAAGACCAAGCCACTGACTAGTATAGTGATATGCTTAATCCATTTTGGTAGATCTAATGTTTTGATACTTGTGATTATATTATTAGTTCAGGTCTTAATAAAGTTTTAATTTAAATTCTTAAACTTTATTTATTGTACTGCTTAACATTCAAATTATATGTATTTGATTTGGTGCCAAATGAAGGCTTCAACAAACGGATCTTCATACACATCCATCCAAAAATATATCTTCCCAGTTAAGCACACAGGAAAAAAAAAAGGTATAGATCTATCCTCACACGTGCTTGGCGATTCTCATCATTCCAAGATTAACGTAGTTTACAAATGTTTTTTAAATTGTTTAGTAGTTTTCACAATTTTAGATTTTATAATTTAGTGCAAGGAAATGCGTTGCATATGGAAAATTATTCGGGAATTCGGCCAAAAAAAACACGAACTTTGCACGAATTGCCAAAAGAAATTTGTACATATGGGCTGGCCAAAAAAACACTATGCTTTTGTTGACTTTTTAATTTTATTAAGAAACTTTTGATTGAGTGACCAATTTGACACACCGTTAGCAGAGTTAACGGATTTGTTTGACGGCATTAAGTCGACGTTAAATTTGGACGTTATGATGAAACGACGTCGTTTTATGTATTTTTGTTTTTAAAAATAAGGTGTGAAAATGTGCTTCAAGGGATTCGAACTCGTGCACTTAGGGATAATGGTAGGAGCTTTGCCACTGGGCTAACGGACTTTTCATTACATTGACGAACAAAGTTGTTTTTAACATTCTCTCATCCGAGTTAAATGAAAATAAAAAGACATAGACACTAAGATTCAAACTAGGGTTATTTTGGGTTAAATGACATGGTAATTTACCACTGGGATAAAGTTACTTACAATGTATTCACTAACATATTTAGTATTATTGAGTATTTATTAAATAAAAAAACCTCAAAAACCTTAAAAATACCTTTAAATTACAAAAAATGAAAAATAAAGAATTTTTTATAAAACTAATTTTGAAATTAAAATTTAAAATAAATTTTCATTTTTCTTTTAAAAAATCAAAAATATTCCAAAATTTTCATTTAAAATGAAAATGCTTAAAATAATTATTGTACCCATTATGAGTGCGATTTTAATTTTAAGCTGATAATTGTAACTTTAATTTGCTTGAATTTTCTTTGAGTTTTTAATTTTTTGGATTTGTTTTCAAATTTTCGATTTTTTTTTCATTTTAGTAAAAAAATAAAAATTATTTATAATTTAATTTAAAAATAAACTTTCTTGAAAATTTTGGAAATTTTTTGATTTTTTTAAAAAGAAAAAAAAATGAAATTTTGTTTTTAATTTTAATTTCAAAATTAATTTTACAAAATAATCTTTATTTTTTCAATTTTTTGTAATTTTAAAGGTATTTTTAAATTTTTTTAGAGATTTTTTATATTCAATTAGTACTCAATAAAGGAAATTATGTTAGTGAATACAATGAAAGTAACACTAGCCTAGTGGTAAAATACCATGTCATTTGACCTAACCAACCCGAGTTCAAATCCAGGGGTCTACGTTTTTTTATTTTCGAATCATGTAAAACGACGTCGTTTCTGGCAAGATTTAACGGAAACTTAACACTGTCTAAACTGCGAATTAACGGTGTGTCAAATTGACCAGTCAATCAAAAGTTTCTTAATAAAATTAAAAAGTCAACAAAAGTATAGTATTTTTTTGGTTAGGGTCGAGTATAAGTTTCTTTTGGCAATTCGTGCAAAGTTCGTGTTTTGTTGGCCGATTTCCCAAAATTATTCTATCGGTCCGGGTCCATAAAGAAGACAACAAAGTTCACCTAATATGAGTACAACTTGTTCTTTTGCCTTAAAAAATCTGCTTTTAAATTTTAATATAAATACATATAATCAGGAAAAATTGGATAGACGGATATGGGTCACGTAAGCTGAGCCAAATATAACAATATTGGAAAGTTTTACAAACTTTTTTTCCCACTAAACAAACTATTTTTTGTTGAATGTTGATCAGTGAAATATTGCAACTGGCAAAAGATAAAAATGATGCACGTAGATAGAACTGTTATCACTGACTACCTTCTCCACTATCAAAATTATGATTGTGTCTCTCAAGGCTCTTAAACTGTTACCGTACCGTCACCTCAAACTTGTTCTCGTCATTTTCATTTGATAATCCCTATTACTCTGAGAAGTAATAACATAGACTTGGCTCTCATGCCTTGGGCCTTGCTGTTGTTGTGGTCCTTCTCCTCATGACAGAAATGTGATTACGATGTCTGTAAAGGGATGCTTTTGTCATTTAAGTGTTGAGTTTCGGTAAGAGGTTAATTAAGGGATCCAATTTATATAAGTTCTATCCGCTAATTAAGAAAAAGCGGGTCCCTCGAGAAATCGGTAAGTACGTGAATTCCTGTGGTGGGATCCATTAATCTCCCCTTTAAACTATAACATCAACACCGTTCATCACAATTTGTAATCATGGGTTTTCTTTTTATCTTTAAAAACATCTTTATGAATTTATGTGGTTCGCTTGCATATTATTTTTTTGCCAAAAAGTTGCATTATTGATTGGAGCATATAGTGATTGATTTGCATGTGAATCACAGTATTAATATGTGTATGTGGCGTAATTTTACGACTTGCTCCATGTATTAATAAACACACAATGACACAAATCATAAGATTTTGTCAAAGATTAGGTTACAACATCACGTTTCAACAGATTTAGAATTTTAGAAACAACAACCCTCCAAACTAAGATTAAAATAAACATTCTCTCATCAAATTTATAATTTTTTTTCTCTACTTCTATGATTTTCTTTTATAAAGTTTATTTATTTAAATTCTGGTTCCTAAAAATCAAAGTTATTTAAATCTCCCTCCATTGGTAGAAAGAAACAAGTAAAAAAAAAAGGAAATAATTCACAAATAAAAACACGCCATTTTCATCGTCTTCCTCACTTACCCTCCACCACACTATCACCCTCTTTAAACCACACCCTAACTTACACAGAAAGAGAAACAAAGAGAGATAGCCATGAAGCTTCTTCTCCTCCTCCTCCTCCTTCTCTTCCACATCTCTCACTCCTTCGCCGCCGTTCATCCAATCTCGGACGAGTCTCGTGCTCTTCTCTCACTCAAATCCTCCCTCACCGGCAACGAAAATGACCAACACTCACCTCTCACCTCATGGAACCTTTCCACAAGCTTCTGTCTATGGACAGGTGTCACGTGCGACGTCTCACGCCGTCACGTGACCTCCCTTGACCTCTCCGGCCTCAACCTCTCAGGGACTCTCTCCTCCGACGTAGCTCACTTACCTCTCTTGCAAAATCTCTCCCTCGCTGCTAACCAGATCTCTGGTCCTATCCCGCCGGAGATCTCCAACCTCTCGGAGCTCCGTCGTCTAAATCTCTCCAACAACGTCTTCAACGGTTCGTATCCCGACGAACTCTCATCTGGATTGGTGAGTCTCCAGGTCCTCGATTTGTACAACAACAACTTGACCGGAGATTTGCCCCTTTCCATCACTAATCTGACGCAGCTCCGTCACCTTCACCTCGGTGGAAACTACTTCGCCGGAAGAATCCCTTCGGTGTACGGAAGCTGGCCTGTTCTCGAGTACTTAGCAGTTTCCGGTAACGAGCTAGTCGGAAAAATCCCTCCGGAGATCGGAAACCTAACGACTCTTCGAGAACTCTACATTGGATACTACAACGCTTTCGACGACGGTCTTCCACCGGAGATCGGAAACTTATCGGAGCTCTTAAGGCTCGACGCCGCGAACTGCGGATTGAGAGGAGAGATTCCGCCGGAAGTTGGTAACCTTCAGAAGCTCGATACGCTCTTCCTTCAAGTAAACGCGTTCTCAGGACCATTATCGCCGGAGCTGGGAACGATCTCGAGCTTGAAATCGATGGATCTGTCTAACAACATGTTCACCGGAGAGATTCCGGCGAGTTTCGAGCAGCTCAAGAACCTGACGCTCTTGAATCTCTTCAGGAACAAGCTGTACGGTGCTATACCGGAGTTCATCGGCGACATGCCGGAGCTCGAGGTGTTGCAGCTATGGGAGAACAACTTCACCGGAAGCATCCCTCAGAAACTGGGAGAGAACGGCAAACTGGTGATTCTTGACCTCTCCTCCAATAAACTCACCGGAACTTTGCCTCCAAATATGTGCTCCGGTAACCGGTTAATGACGTTAATCACTCTCGGCAACTTCTTGTTCGGTTCGATCCCTGACTCGCTTGGGAAATGCGAGTCTCTGACCCGGATCCGAATGGGCGAAAATTTCCTAAACGGGTCGATTCCGAATGGGCTTTTCGGGTTACCCGAGTTATCACAAGTGGAGCTCCAGGACAATTACCTCACCGGAGAGTTACCGTTACCAATAAGCGGAGGAGTGTCTGTGAACCTTGGTCAGATCAGTCTTTCAAATAACAAACTCTCCGGTCCATTACCGGCGGCCATCGGGAACTTTTCCGGCGTTCAGAAACTACTCTTAGATGGTAACAAGTTCACTGGTCCGATACCCTCGGAGATAGGGAGGCTTCAGCAGCTTTCAAAGCTGGATTTTAGCCACAATCTATTCTCGGGTCGGGTCACTCCGGAGATCAGCCACTGTAAGCTGCTAACGTACGTTGACATGAGTCGTAACGAGCTCTCAGGTGAGATCCCTAACGAAATCACAAGTATGAGGATCTTGAATTACTTGAATATTTCAAGAAACCATCTCGTGGGTTCGATCCCTGTGACGATATCCTCAATGCAGAGTCTAACATCTGTTGATTTTTCTTACAACAATCTCTCGGGTTTGGTTCCAAGCACTGGACAGTTCAGTTACTTCAATTACACATCCTTCTTGGGTAATTCTGATCTTTGTGGTCCTTATTTGGGTCCTTGCAACGGCAAAGGAATTCACCAGCCTCATGTCAAACCTCTATCCGCTACTACAAAGCTCTTACTCGTCCTCGGATTGCTCTTTTGTTCGATGGTGTTTGCTATAGCTGCAATAATCAAAGCCAGGTCGTTGAGAAAAGCATCTGAGTCCAAGGCTTGGAGATTGACTGCTTTCCAGAGACTAGACTTCACTTGTGATGATGTCTTGGTCTGTCTCAAGGAAGACAACATTATAGGTAAAGGCGGTGCTGGGATTGTCTACAAAGGCGTGATGCCTAGCGGCGACCTAGTAGCGGTCAAAAGATTGGCTACAATGTCTCATGGATCTTCTCATGATCATGGATTCAACGCTGAGATTCAGACACTAGGTAGGATCAGACACAGGCACATCGTGAGGCTTCTCGGGTTTTGCTCTAACCACGAAACGAATCTACTTGTGTACGAGTACATGCCCAACGGGAGCCTCGGAGAGGTCCTTCATGGAAAGAAAGGAGGTCATTTACATTGGGACACACGTTACAAGATTGCTCTTGAAGCAGCTAAAGGTCTTTGCTACCTCCACCATGACTGTTCTCCGTTGATCGTTCACAGAGATGTCAAATCCAACAACATCCTCCTCGACTCCAACTTCGAAGCTCATGTCGCTGACTTTGGTCTTGCCAAGTTCTTACAAGACTCTGGCACTTCTGAGTGTATGTCTGCAATTGCCGGCTCCTACGGCTACATCGCTCCAGGTACTACTTGCCTTTACTCACATTGGCATGTAGTCAGATCTCTGAAACTATTTGTTCTTTGTTATGTACAGAGTACGCGTATACATTGAAGGTAGATGAGAAGAGCGATGTGTACAGCTTCGGTGTTGTTCTTCTTGAACTCATCACCGGTAAGAAACCTGTCGGAGAATTTGGCGACGGCGTGGATATCGTTCAGTGGGTACGAAGCATGACGGATTCCAACAAAGAATGTGTGCCTAAAGTGATCGATCATAGACTCTCTTCCGTACCAGTCCACGAAGTAACGCACGTCTTCTACGTTGCGATGCTTTGCGTTGAAGAACAGGCGGTGGCAAGGCCCACGATGAGGGAAGTCGTTCAGATCCTCACCGAGGTCCCAGGGATCCCTCTTTCGAAACAGCAGGCGGTTGAATCAGACGTGACGGAGAAATCTCCGGCAATAAATGAACCGTCGCCGGATCTCCTCAGTAATTAGACTTCCCGACGACAGCGTAAAAATCATCGAGGGGTAAACTTGTCTTTTCAGCCAATGAGATGGTTTTAATCACGTGTTTAAGCCCTCTTCTCTGATTCGGACTAGGCAACTATGAGTTCGTTTTTTACTAGTTGAAGTAACTCTTGAAGTTGTTTTCGTTTTTCTGCCCCCTCACATAAAATATTCGAGTTGCATTACTTTTATCCTTTAATTTGTTAGAGATTTTGACGTGAAGCTGGTGAGTTCTTTGTTCTCACCTTTGCTTTATCCTTTTGGACCGTAACTGATTGTGGTAATTGTTACGATGCAAGAAGACAATATATGTGAGAGGAGACAGAGAGGGGAAAACTAAGGTATGAATGTGTGTGTGGGACATTCTGATAAGTTATTGCAAAATGCATGTGTAGTTTAGTGCCTTTAATGAATCAAATGGTCCTAAGATCTTTATCAACCCTCTTCCCTTGTCTTGAAGCAAAAATCTAACTTATATGAAGCATTTATGACATCTTCTCATTATTGTAAGCCTTATATCCAACTTTGATTTTGACCCATCAAAATGAATCCTTAGGTGTTGTTGCTTTCTTTGATATCTATCATGAGTATGAGATACGAAAGGTAAAAGAGTTAAAAAGAATATTTTTAGGATACTGTAGATATAATCTTCCAGTATCAAGGATGTATGATACACATGAAAATAAATCGGCAAATCTTCCCCAAAAGATTCAAAAAATGTTTTTATTAAAAAGATAAAGGGAAAATTGCATTTTAAATACTCAAGTTGGCAAAAGTTTGCACTTTAAACCTTGACGTTCAACACCTAACACTTTAAACGATGAAAGTAAAGACAATAACATATTAAACCTTGAAACGAAGTTACTTGTTCGCCACGTCAAAATTGTGACCAGTACTGTTCATTATCCGGTCATGATGATGTGGCGATTATTTTTTTTTTTAAAAAGTATATTTTTAAAAATCAATAAAAACGATTAAAATAAATAAAAAGCTAAAATAAATATAAAATAAATAAAATTATATTAAAAAAATAAAAATTACAAAAATTTATAAAAAAATATAAAAATATTTTAAAATTACAAAAAGTTTCTTAAAAAATAAATATAATTTAAAAAAATTCAAAACAAATCTTAAAAATTCAAAAAAATTATAAAATATATAATTTTCATATACTTCAATTTTATATCTTTAAAATAAATTTCTTTAAATAATAAAATTTTATCTTTTTAATTATAATTATTTTTTGTATATATTTCTATTGATGACTAAAATGTGTTTTAAATGAATTTTAATTACATTTTTTTTTAAAATTTAATAAATTTTGGAAATATCCAAGGTGAATCTAATCATTAAGATTGTATTTAGCATATACTCAAGTTGGCAATATATATATATGCAAAATACCATATATATATATTATGAGTTGGTTCACCTTGGATATAATGTAATCAAAATTCATTTAAAGTTTTTTATCACATTTTAGTCATCAATAAAAATATATAAAAATTAATTACAATTAAAAAACTGAATTATATGAAAATTATATATTTTATAATTTTTGGAATTTTTAAGATTTTTTTTGATTTTTTTAAATTATATTTATATTTTAAGAAACATTTTGTATTTTTAAAATATTTTTTATATTTTTTATAAATTTTAGTATTTTTTTTAATATAATTTTATTTATTTTATATCTATTTTACTTTTTTTATTTATTTTAATCATTTTTATTGATTTAAAAAAAATATTTAAAAAAAAAACTAAAGTAACTTAGTTTCAAGGTTTAATATGTTATTGTTGTTACTTTCATCGTTTAAAGTGTTAGGTGCTGAACGTCAAGGTTTAAAATGCAAACTTTTGCCAATTTAAGTATTTAAAATGTAATTTTCCCAAAAGATAAATGAAAATTATACTCTTACTATGTAATAAATAAATATTTAACTAAATAATAAAAATAAAAATTTTATTCAATTTGACAAAAAAAATTCAAACTTTTTCGACTTTCTTTTATTTTTTATTTATTTTGAAATAAAAAAAGAAAACAAAATTAGGATAGCAGTAATATGTTTTCCCCACAAATATAGGATACAAATATCAAAATGACCAAAATATGTTTTATTAAAGAGGTAAAAGACATTTATATTATTAGGGTTAACTAATATAAATTTAACGGCGGGGTGGGGTTTATGTATAACTAAGATTTAAAATTTAGAACAAAATTTTTCAAAATATTAAGAAAATAATTTTGGATTTCAAAATAAAAAACAAAATAAAAAATCAAAGAAAACTGAAAAAGAAAATTTGAAAATACATCTTTTTTTAAAAAAATATGGTTTAATTATTTATTTATATTACATAGAGAAAATCTCTAAAATAAATCTTTTTGAAGTTTTTGTTATAAAGAATAGACTTTAAAGTAAAAATGATCAAAATAGACTTTTAATCTTAAAAATTTAATATTTTTCTAATTTAAAAGTTCACCTCCAAAATCCGCTCCTTAACTCTAAACCCTAAGTCTAGATTAGTTAACACAAGAGTATAAATATATATTTACACTTTTTAGTAAAATCTATTTTGGTTATTTTTCTTCTTGAACACTATTTTAGTGACAATTTCTTTTTACATATGTCTTAGGGTATTCCTCTATTATATATCTGAGTAGCATTATAGTTGTCATTTATCTCTATAATAAAAATTTTTGACATTTTTTTTTCTAATTGTATGTGTTTTTAGTTAAAAAGCTTTTTCGGGGTTCTTTTGGAAGATCAGCTCATCCGATTTTTTTTTTTAAAATACTTTAAAATTATTATTTAAATTTTATTCATATATATTTTAATTCTAAACTTTACCTCCAATATAAATTTTAAATCTAGATTAGTTAACTTTAAAAGTATACATGTATTTTATTTTTTATTGAAATTTATTTTGGTTATTTTAACCACTATGTGCTATATTTGTAATAAATATCCCTTTTAGTAGTGCTATCCTCGGATATTTACAAATAAAAATATAATAAATTTTTAAGATTATTTTTTTTTCAAAGAATGCCTAAAATAATTATCGTAACTGATATAAATTTGAATCAGATTTTGATTTGTGCTTTCAAAAGTCTAAATATATTTAAGGTTAAATTGTTAGATGGTCTAATACAACCGACATCTATTAGTTATTTTGTTAGCATAAAATATTTATGTTCTATAAGTTATGTTTGTGCATTGTAGGGTTATCAAGCGTAAGCACCTTATGCACATTAACTCGTAGATAATATCTGAATTACAACCACATTGTGAGAAGAAGCAATGCAACTCATTATTGATTGTCCATATATAGTTCTTGTTTAACCAATGCAATTCATTTTTGATTGTCCATATATAGTTAACAAAAATAAATAACATGTCTCCAGATAACTAGGGATGTTAATATGGGCTCAATCTAATGGGGGTTAGCACTAAAATTGTAAAACATCTTTTAGTCCTAATCCTTATTTTTGAAACATGGCTAAAAAATGTTAGCCTTATAATGTACATGGTTAAAATTTTAACCCTTTTATTTTGATTCACATAACTATTATACACTACTTCAATATCTATTGAAATTTTATATTTGTTCAATTATGCAAAATAAAATTTTCTCGTTAAAACTTTAAAAACCAAAAATCGAATATTTCAACCAAAGTCACAAAATCGAGTTCTCTTGCCGAACTAAAAAAATCGAGTTTTCCCGTCAAAACCGTAAAATCGTGTTTTCCACCGAACTCGAAAAATCGATTTTTTTTCGCAAAATCGAGTTTTCTCACCAAAACCGCAAAATCGAGGTTTTCGCCAAAACCAAAAAATCGAGGTTTCCCGCCAAAACCGCAAAATCGTGTTTTCCCGGTGAAGTCAAGAAAATCGAGTTTTCCCGCCAAAACTACAAAATCGAGTTTTCCCGCCAATACCGTAAATCGTGTTTTCCCGCCGAAGTCAAGAAAATCGAGTTTTCTCGCTAAAACCGCAAAATCAAAGTTTCCCGCCAAAACTGCAAAATTGAGTTTTCCGCCAAAACCTCAAAATCGAAGTTTCCCGCAAAACTGTAAAATTGAGTTTTCCCGCCAAAAACGCAAAATCGAGTTTTTCCGGCAAACTAAAAAAATCGAGGTTTCCCATCAAAACCGTAAAATCAAGTTTTCCCGCCAAACTCAAAAAATTGAGTTTCCCGCCAAAACTGCAAAATCAAGTTTTTCCGCCAAAAGTGCAAAATCGAGTTTTACCGCTAAAAATGCAAAATCGAGTTTTTCCACTATAACCGCAAAATTTAGTTTTGTTGTTAAAACCAAAAAATGTGTATTACAGTTTTTCGGTTTTGGGGGAAAAATTCAATTTTGCGGATTTGGCAGAAAAACTCGATTTGACAGGAAAACTCGATTTGACAAGAAAGCTCGATTTTTCAAATTTAGAGGAAAAAATCGATTTTGCAGTTTTGGCGAGATAACTCGATTTGGCAGGAAAACTCGATTTTGCGGTTTTGGCGGAAAACCTCAATTTTGCGCTTTGGCGGAAAACCTCAATTTTGCGTTTTGGCGGAAAAACTCGATTTTGCAATTTTTGTGGAAAAGTTGATTTTATGGTTTTGATGAGAAAACTCAATTTTACAGTTTTTTTTTCATTTATATGATTACATCTTAAATTGTTAAAAATGTAAACTTTAGTTAAAATTAATATACAAACATTTGTTAACATGCATAAAATTAAATTGACTAACCCTGGTACCAGATCTAACCCTTGATTTAAATAAAGTTAAAATAGGGCTGAAATTATTTTAAACAAAAGAGGGTTAAGCCATGGCCCTGCATTTAACATCCCATAACTAATGTTTTGCCTTGCTTTTACAGTAAAAACAACACAGTCCCTGTCAAAGTAAAAGGCCTTCAGGAATTAAGAGAGATGTCAGCAGTACAATCATCAAATGTAATGTAAGTAATATATTAGTACAACTATATTAGTACATATTTAGGAATGAAACTGATCATGGTTAAGTACGGTACAGAACTTCATGTTCCTTGTTATTAAATGATTAGGATTTGTTAGTAACATTTGTTTTCTACACAACATCGAAACTTTTTGATTAATCTATGATTTGAACTTTCCCAAGAGTGCGTATCATCTTATTAAAAAGAATAGAGACATATGAATAATCTAAAAGCAAATAAAATAGTGTACAACCAATAGTAAAACATTTATAATATGTCATGAATACTTAACATATTACAAATTTGAAAAATATCTTTAAAGCAAGCATTCTTTGTTTGTTACTGAGACTTTTTAGATAAATCTAAATAAATGATTTTATTTTCATTGATGTAAAATGAATGTACAAGATGAATATTTATACAAGTATAATACAATGTGATAAACTATATATAATAATGAATGACTTGTATATTCTAAAATCTCCTCTCAAGATGAAATCTCGTAGATATTACAAAGTTCTATCTTGGACATAAGATTGCGAAACAAAGTAGTATAAAAGGGGCTTAGTCAATGCATCCGCTAACTGATGCTCACTCTGTACATATAGGGTCTTCAAGAAGCCAGAAGTAACACATTCTCTCACCTTGTGACAATCCAATTCAAGATGTTTAGTCCTCTCATGGAAGACAACATTTTTAACTATATGAAGAGCTGTTGTACTGTCACAGTAGAGAAAGACATGTATAGGAGATGGTAAGCGTAACACATTTTATAATCTGTGTGATCCAGATTAGTTCTTTGGTACCAAAGGTCATTGCCCTATACTCGGTTTCTGCTGAACTTAAAGACACAGTTTCTTGTTTCTTTGATTTCCAAAAAAGAGAGTTACCAATGAACATGCAGTATCCGATACAGATCGTTTGGTTTCAGGATCACCACCCCAATCTTAATCAGTGAAACCTTTGATAGAAAGATCCGGATTGAAAGAGTAAAACAGACCTGTTCCAATACTTCCTTTGAGATATTTCAGAACTTTTTGAGCTGCACGTAGATGAATTTCATGAGGAGCTGAAGTGAATTGAAGAGCTTGGTGACATTGTAAGTGATGTCTGGCCGAGTAAAACATAAAGAATCTTCCCCATGAGTCGTCTATAAGTTTCACTATCAGTGAGAAGAGGGATTTCCTCTTTGTGAAGGGAAATGCTTGGATCCATGGGTATAGATGATGGTTTATAACCAAGGAAACCAATCTCTGTTAATAACTCCAAGATATATTTTCTTTGACAGACATAAATATCTTTAGAGTTACGTGCAATCTCAAGACCGATAAAGTATTGGAGGTTACCCAAGTCTCTGATCTTGAAGAAATAATTGAGCTGCTTCTTCAAGGTGGGAATGATGTTGTTAGTGCTGCTGGATCTAATTGTATCATCGAGATAAACCAGTATAGCCACGAAAATTCCATCAGAGTAACGAATGAACAAGGTATGATCACTATGTGAATTATCAAATCCCATAGCACAAAGTGTAGAAGAAAACTTCAGGAACCATTGGAGAGATGCTTGTTTCAAGCCATAAATGAATTTCAACAATCTCCAAACAGGTTTTCCCTCTCCTTTCACAACATCTACATGAACTTCATAACTAGGTGGCAGATCCATATATATCTCTTCTTCTAAGTCATCACTGAGGAAAGCATTTGACACATCTAATTGTGTCAAATGAAGGTTGAGTTTAGCAGCCAGAACAAGGAGGATTTTGACAGTAGCAAACTTAACAGATGGAGAGAAATTATCTACAAAGTCTAAACCTTCTTCTTGAGTGTATCCTTTGGTGACTAATCACGCTTTGGTTCTCTCAATTATAACATCAGAATTGTACTTGTACTTGTAGAGAAATTTGCAGCAAATAGAGTGTTTACCAGGTGGTAATGTGCAGACATCCCAAGTGTTAGTCCTATCCATTGCCTCATACTCCACATCCATATCATCACACCAAATCTTGAGTTTCTTAGCTTCCAAATATGTTTTAGGTGTGGTGGAAAGAGTAATATTATGAATGAAAATGCTGAAGGAAGTAGCTAGATTATTATAATAGATATAGTTAGATATATGATACGGAGTATTAAAAATGGTGGTATTATAAGCGTAGCATGGGAGTTTGGAACGTATGCGAGTATCAATCGCCAAATGCAATTGATCCTCAGAAGATGACACTTCTTTATGAGGAAATGATTACAAGATAGACAATGAAACCAGGGAGAGCAAGAACACTTAGACAATTCACTTTGTCAGAAGATGATTGTGCAGAATGCAAATAATCATCATGGAGTGCATGAGAAAGAAGATGAGAAAATAAAGCCCGTGTATCTTCTGTCAGTGTAAAAGATAAAAACGGAAAAAAATCTTATGAAAGATGACATGTCGAGAAATGGAAATGACATTGCTTTCCAAGTCTAAGATCTTGTAACCCTTATAACCAGATCTGTATCCTAGGAATACACAAGCTTTAGCTCTAGGTTAGAACTTATGACGTTATTTAGGGGAGGTAGACACATAACAAAGGCTACTAAAAGCTCTAAGATAGGTATAGTCGGGTGGAGTTTTGGTCAGAGTTTGGTAAGGTGTTATGTTATCTAAGACATGGGTGGATAATCTATTGATAAGGAATACAACAAACATGACACAGTCACCCTAGTCTTCTAGAGGAATATTAGATTGGAACATTAGGGATCTAGCAACATTTAGGATATGTTGGTGTTTTCTTTCTACCACTGAATTTTGTTGGGGTGTTTCTGGACGCGAGTGATAAGGGATAATGCCTTTTGCTAGATAAAATTCAGAAAAATCAACTCTAAGCAATGTCGGATCTAACTGCTTTGACTTTCTTATCAAATTGAGTTTCAATCATTTGCATGAATGCAGGAAAGACAGTAATGACATCATATTTTGATTTTAAAAAATAGATCCAAGTTGCTCTACTATGATCATCAACAATAGTAAGAAAATATTTATATCCATCATAAGTATGAACAAAGAATGGACCCCAAGTGTCAATATGTAACAAGTCATATATGGCTTTGCAAACGTTTTGATTAGATTGAAATGGTAAATGTTTTTGTTTTGCTAATGGGAAAATAAAGCAATGATCGAGTTTATTCGAGGATTTTGGAAGATGCAGAATGTCACTAGTATATCAATACAAGTTTGAGATGGGTGACCTAAACGTGTATGCCAAAGATGAGAATCAATAACATAAGTGGAAACATAACATGAAGTACTTTGAAAAGCAAAAGTAGAATGTCCATCATTGAATTCCAGAATGTAAAGATTGTCAATTTAACTACCCTGACCAAGCATCAATTCTTGAGTAAGATCTTGAATAAAACAAGAAGTAGAAGTGAAACTTATGATAGAAGGTAATTGACGAGTTAACATGCTGACGCTTAAGAGATTTAACTTAAACATGGGAATAAATAAAACTTCATGTAAAGTGATTTGGTCAGTCAGTTTAATTAATTCTATTTCAACAATGCGCACAGTTGTACCATTAGGAAGTTTGACAAAGGTATTATCTAAATCCTGGAAACCTATGAACATATCCTTGGATTTAGACACGTGATGGGTGGCTCATGAATCTATAACTCAAGAGCTTGGAGAGATATTGTGATCCCCATATTTAGAAGTCAGCATGTCATAATAGGTAAAATGATAAAGTGAAAGGAAAATACCAGATAGCTGTGAGGTATTTGGCACAAAAGTTGAAGTGGAAGCTTGAGAAACTGAAAAAGACGGCGTGGCTGTAGGAGTGTGAATTTTCTTGATGACATATGATATGACCTCTTGAATTTGAATTTTCCTCATGTTGTTACCCAAAACTCCTGAATCCTTCTGAATGTTCTTAGACGAGACTGTTTCTGGTTGGATCGTAGAAGTCATGTTGGTACTTGGGATCATAGATGATGCTGGTTTCGAAGTCGCAACTGGTATGAAAAGAAGATTGTGTGCGTTGGTTTTCTTCTTGCCAGTCCAGTTGGGAAGGTAACCATGTATTTTGTAGCATTAATATTTTAGATGACCAACTGCTCCACAGTGACTGCAGACATGACGATAGTTGGTGACAGACGTAATACTCCCATCGTAATGAGATCCTGCTTCAGGTGAATCTTTGCTATTAACTTGGAATGCAACAGGTGGAACGTGTGGCTTAATCGATTGCCAAAAGTCCTCTGACCTTGATCTTGATCCAACATGTTGTAAATCGAACTCAAGATCGACATATTCTTCTTGTTAAGAATTTGACCATGGATATTGACATAATAATAGTTTAATCCCATGAAGAATTGAATGATTCTGATTGTTTCTGCTGATTCAAGTAACTCATCACTTTTCCATAGTTGCGGATACAAGTCTTCTGTGATCTTGTATTAGCCAAGCGTTGCTATAACGTTTTGAGTTTGGTGTACTAGGCAGAGAGCTCCATGGATCCTTGACGAAGACTTTGAACCTCTTGTTCCAACTGATAGATCCTTGGTAGATTACTAACATGAAATCTCTTTAGTAGATCTTGCCAAATTTCAGCAGCATCATTGAAGTATAAGATGCTATCATAGATATCATGAGTTACTACATTCTGAAGCTAAGATTTCACCATATTGTTGCAGTGAGTCAATATCTTGAAAGCGGATCTGTTTCCTCTGGCCTAGGTAAGGATCCTTCTATGAAATTCCATTTGTTCTTAGATTCTAGCGCAATAGTCATCACAATCTTCCAGCTACTGTAATTAGTTCCATCTAATGTATGCAAGACTAGAGATAGACCAGGATGATCGGCAGCATGAAGAAAATACGGACTATGAGAGCTATCAATGGATACGAGAAGAGATGATTCAGTACGAGAACGTCTCCGATTGC
Organism: Moricandia arvensis; assembly: GCA_905132765.1. Lineage (NCBI taxonomy): Eukaryota > Viridiplantae > Streptophyta > Magnoliopsida > Brassicales > Brassicaceae > Moricandia > Moricandia arvensis. The sequence continues at coordinate 101,428 of CAJHQP010000729.1, read as the reverse complement.
CTTGAGGAGCTGCATAATCTGTACGACGAGGAGATTGAGCTCTTTCGGCAGAGATTGGTGTTGCTGGTGTGGGAGAAACAGTGCAATTGCGGGATTTAGCTCCTCTCTTCGCCATGGATGATGATGAATGAAGATAAGCAATCGATCGAAGAAGACGATGATCGAAAAGAGTTGCGAAAGGAAGAAAATGGAGATTTGAGCTGAGGTTGTTATGAGACTTGAATCACCATTAGAGCTCCGCTACTGTTTTAGATAAATCTAAATAAATAGTTTTATCTTCATTGATGTAAACTAAATGTACATGATGAGTATTTAAACCATTATAATACAATGTGATAAACCATATAAATAATGAATGATGTGTATATTCTAAAAAGACTTTTAGTTCTCATCAATAATCTGTAATCAACATGTTCAACCTGAAATATATTAATTTATCTTTTTTTTTTCCCTGAAAATCTTATCATTCAAACTAAGAAGAAGCAACATAATAGTTTATACAGCATAGAGAACACTGCTGAAGACAAAAAAGGATCAAACACAATCAAAGGCAACACAAAGTATTCTTCAACTTCCACAGGATTAACCAAAAAGATCTGACAACCAGGAAGGGTAACTTGTGGCCACATACGATTGTGAAAGATCCCAGACAATCACACTTTGCGCTATTCGAAACGCACCAAAAATCAAATTCCTCTCAACTTTCTCCAATTTCCATTCAGGAATATACTGGAGTGACGATAGGATAGCTTTGGATATCCATCTAAAGGATGGCCAAGCCGGAGGCCGTAGAACAGCTCCTATTAGTTCCTTGGATTCACCTGCAAATACAATTTTTGAAACCCCAAGGCTCCTCATACTTTCAATAGCCCAAAATTTTTAAAATTAGATATCTGAACATACTAGTTTCTTCTTATTATTATTTTTAATATTATAAAATTACTCTCCGGTTTTCAACCATTAATAATTAATATTTTTTTGTGTGGTGTGGAAATTTTAACTACTAACTGACCAAAGATTTTTGGTTCTCAATGTTTACCACTTAGGATAAATCATTGGAAAGTTGTTATCAAATACTTCTTAAAGTGATTCATGGTTCTTTTTTTAGAAGGCATCTTTCATTTGTAAAACTATATTTATGTCGTTTATGCTTTAGGTAATTATACTATTTTCAGAACCTTGCATAATGTGTGTAGGAGCATAACAAGTGATGAGTGAAAAAAAAAACGTGCGGTTAAGAAAATTATACATACGGTCATTTAATACATGGAACAAACTTGCTTAAAGTCTCTTAGAGAAAATTATGGTCATTATGAAAGATTTTTTTGCTAGTTGAAGTAATTCAAAATTGTTGAAGTCATGGTTGGTTTCAGTCAAGTTTTTAATCTTTGAGTTTCAACAAAAAAAATGTAAATTATTTTTCTCACAGAGTAAAAGCTATAATCCAATGCATAATATGTCTATAATCCAAAAGACTATCAGGAAGGAGAGTGATAGTAGCAACAGACTTAAAAAAGAAGAATAAAGTAAGTAATAATGTATACACAACCAAAACATTTTGTATAGAAGAACAATATGACTTACATTTTCATCTGCGGAAATGACCTCAAGGGTTTCACCATATTGTGCAGCATTGAACGCTTCCTTGTACGAAGGATTTTCACTTGAATTCATCAACCCGTTTTGAAAAATTTGACATCCCATGTTAGTAGTTTTCATGAATGTAGACATTATAATTTTTTTTTAAATTATATATGGATATTATCCCTGACTATTGTTTTAGGTTGAAGGTGTCAAGTTGATGAAGTGTATATATATAAGTTTTACCGTACAGATAAGTTTATGGTTGATAGAAATCATAAATTCAAGATTTCAGAATATTATTAAGCTCAAAATTAAGAATAATACTTGTTCTTCAAATTTAGATCTTATCTGGATTATGAAAACATATGTTATCTTAATGCATACATATTTTGAATTTTCTTAAAATCTCTATTGTTAACAAATTTTAATTGTTTAAGAAGCTTAGATTTTCTATGTGGAAAGATTTGCAGAAATACAATTTTTATAAATAAAATGCTTCATTAACTATTCTTCGTAAACGAAATGAAAATATAATTTGAAATTATTGTTAGCTGATTAATTTTAAATTAATAAATAACAAAATTCGACATTAACAAAATTTGATGGTCATATTTAATCTAAATAACAATGGGTTTAAAGGAAATCCTATAAAGTTTCTAAGTTTTGTGTATGGAGTATCATGAACATAGCACTAAACCCTAAAAGTTAAACAGTAGACCACTCACCATACAAAATGAACATATTAAACACATTATAAAATTTTGACCCAAAAAACACATTATAAAATTTTGACCCAAAAAACACATTATAAAACTAAGATAATATGTACATAAGGTTCACTTATTATGTTTGTTTAAGTCTTGATTTTAGGTTATCTACAATAATTTAAACAACACACCCTGATAGACCAATTTCCCTGATAGACCAATATGAAATCTATAAAATTACAATAGGAACTGAATTCAATCTCATCAAGATAAAGAAAATAAAATTGACGATTTCCTTGATTGAGATTAATGAACAAAAAGTCGCCAAACAAAAGCAAAATCGCCAAACCCAAAATCAAAATCGGCTAACCCGAACAAAATTGATCATAACGATCGAAGATATATTACAAAAACAAAAGAGAATCAACCCTATCCCTCTGAATGATATGAAATTGATAAGAGGGAAGGGTTTGATTTTAAGAAAATTCTCTTCTAGAAATAGAGAGAGGACCTCCGTAATACTAATTGTATTAATGTTTTGCTACATAAATATATGTGGTATCAAAATAGAGAGTTTTAAAGTACTAGGGACGAGGTTCCGCGCAAGCGCGGGGTTGTTGACTTTTTTCCGATGTTGTTAAAGATTTTCTGCGGTTTGTAAAGTATTAGTTAAACTGTGCAGGCGGTGTTGGTAGAATTGGTTACGTTGTGTTGAGTTTATGAGTTTTTTTTGTAGTGTCTAGAGGGCATATCCCAATTTTAAGATTACTTGTTTGCTGTTTGTCTGAATTTGTTATTAATATTTTTTGTTGTGTTTTATGTGTTACACCGCTACAGTTAGTTTTTTGGTTTGCTGTTTTTGTTTGTGCAAGAGAGGTAATTTTAAATTTAATTGCAGAGTTAGTACTTGATATTGCATCTATTAGAGAAGGCCCATTAGCCCACTCTGTAGGAGTACGATAGTGAACAGTTTAGAACCAACCGCCTATTTGGCGTAAGCCATTTGAAGTCTTGTCTTATGTTTCTTAGTGTTATAAATATAAAAAAATAGCTATATGTTATAAAACGTGTATAAACACATGTATACCTGTCAAAATGCAGGTATACCTATTTTCTGTATCTAGACAGTATTTGGGGCCCACTGTCACTATTTGTACAGTGAATTTACTATTTGCACAGTGAATTTCGTTCTATAAATACGGATCGAATTCATTCATTGTAAACACACATTTCCTTTCGATAATACATTCTCTCTCTCGATTCCTATAGATATAAAGTATTTCCATTTATAATATTTCCAAATACGATAAATTCTAAGCCTTTTACAACACTATATATTATATATTATGTGTGTACACGATAGAAAGGATATAGTTTGATAATTATTATTGGTTTTTGAAAGTAATGAGAAGAATAAGTAAGAACTGAACATACTCATTCATTTTATTTTCTCGTGCACAAACAAACATGTATATAGGGAGGTAAGGTCAACTAATGTTTAGATATTTTATTAGTTAATGATATAATATTTCTAGTGTAATCATCATCCGAAATTAATATTATCTCATAATACTCCTTCTTGATTATCCATTTTGTATTACTTACTGCCTCGTTAAAATTCTAGTTATGAAAAAATCCTTTGGGAGAAAAACTATAATAAGGAAAAAAGAGTACAGTAACATAATCTCCCCCTAGCCAAATGGACATAGTTTCTTTTTCTTCACAAGTCACGTAAACGCAGCATCCCGATATTGTAGACGTGTTTTCGGAATGTTGTAGTGGGAAGAGCTTTTGTAAACAAATATGTGGGATTATTGCATGACCCTACATATTCTATGTCCACTTCTTGATTTTTCTCGAGCTCTCGTATGTATGAGAAAAACCTCGGAAGGATGTGCTTTGTTCTATCACTCTTTATATTACCTTCTTCGAATTGAGCGACACAAGCTGAATTGTCTTCAAATATTTCCGTCGGCTCTTTCTTGTCAGCTATTCCACTTGCTTCTTGTATGTGGTGACTCATTGACCTAAGCCACAACATTCTCGACATGCTTCGTGAAGCGCAATAGTCTTTGCATGATTTGACGAAGTCGTAACCAGAGTTTGTTTCTGGGAACGCCTAGAGATCGCGGTTCCAACTATATTAAAAACATAGCCAGTTTGCGATCGAGCTTTATGAGGATTTGATAAGTATCCTGCATCTGGAAAACCAACCATACCAAACTCGGGTTTTCTAAAATAAATTAACTCTAGGTCAACTGTACCTTGAAGGTAACAAAATATATGTTTTATGCCGTTCCATTGTCTACGAGTAGGAGAAGAACTATATCTTACAAGTAGGTTAGTAAAAAAAGCAATATCAGGTCTTGTACAATTTTCAAGATATAGAAGCCCGCCGATAGAGCTCATATAAGGTACTTCAGGCCCGAGTACCTTCTCACTATCTTCATAAGGTCTAAAAGGATCTTTCTCTACATCGAGAGATATATTTAACATTGGAGTAATCAAAGGAGTTGCTTTGTCCATATAAAAGCGTCTCAATAACCTTTTTGTATAATTTGATTGATGCATAAATATTCTTTCTCGGAGATGCTCAATCTAGAGCCCAAGACAAAACTTTGTCTTGCCGAGATCTTTCTTTCAAACTTTTTTTTCATATGAGTTTGTGCATCATCAACCTCCTTTGAGTTCCAATTATGTTCAAGTCATCTACATATACATCAATGATTACAAAGCCAAATGACGATTTCTTAATGAAAACGCATGGACATATCTCATTATTCACATATCTTTTTTTCAGCAGATATTCACTTAGGAGATTGTACCACATGTGTCCAGATTGCTTTAACCCGTAAAGTGATCGCTGTAGCTTGACCAAAAAAATCTCCCTAGATTTTGCTTTCAATGCTTTTGGCATTTCCAATCCTTCAGGAAGTTTCATGTATATATCATTATCTAGTGATCCATACAAATATGCAGTCACAACATCCATAAGATGCATTTCAAGATCTTTCGATGCCGCTAGGCTCATCAAAAATCTAAACGTAATTGCATCCATTACCGGGGAATATGTTTCCTCAAAATCAATTCCCGGTCTCTGAGAAAACCTTGGGCAACTAATTGGGCTTTATATCGTGTTACTTCATTCTTTTCATTTACTTTTCTCATGAATACCCACTTGTACCCAACATGATTTATATTCTCAGGTGTTATGACTATAGGTCCAAAGACATTCTATTTATTTAGGGAGAGTAACTCAGTTTGTATGGCCTTCTGCCACTCCTCCCAATCATGTCTTTTCATACCTTCCAATATGGACCTTGGATCTGGATCATCACTTTCGTGATCTATTTCTTTGGACACAGAAAAAGAGAACGTTCCATCAACATCTTTTATCTTATATCTGATCCATAACTTTTCATCTCGGGCATAATTGATGGAAATATCATACTTTTCTGTTCCCTCCTCGTCATCTGGATCCTATCTTTATTTGGTTCTTCTTGAATGTTTTCATTTATGCCTTCTTTCAGACATTTTCAGTATCATGTTGTTCATGAAGCTTTCCATTTTGCTCAACAAATTTCTTTTTTCTTTCGAGATTTCTATCTTTAGAACCCGCTAGTCTCCCCCTCTTTATCTGAACCCTAGGTTCATTAATTGTGTTTCCATGAGTTTGTATTTTAGGAACAAAAACTCTTGATGGAACATTTTCAATGGGTATATATGACTTCGTCACCCTTCTCGTGTCTGTGAACGCGTCTGGTAACTGGTTTGCCAAATTGATGCGACCATAAAACCAGTAGCTGAACCAGAGGAGGGTTTTAATCGCTAGGCCAATATTCATGGATTATAAACTCACGGAGGAGTCCAAACCAATTGGAACTAGGTGTTTTTTTGCACCCTGTGTAGCAATAAAATTTTTAAATTTAAATTATATTTAAAATTCTGTTAATATTCTAGATTTTATTGTTTTCATACTAATATTTTAATACAAAATTTAATTTAATTAAACATAATTAAATAAAAATTTTGATTGATTTAAAATTATATTTAAGGAAAAAGAGATGTATCCACATATATATAAATTATAATCTTAAATAGACTTTCAATTACTAATTTTGGTATATCAAATCAATTTGTATAATATTTCTTTAAAAAAACTTGTATAAATTTTTTATAATTATCAAAAGAAAAAAACTAAACATAATTTCTAAAAGTTGTGGATATCAAAAGAAAACAAATGATGTTACAACTAAAAGTTTCTTATTTTTTTAAAAAATAGTATCAAATTTTGAAAATCTTATTTAGTAATAAAATTGTATAATTATTAAAAATAGACTTAAACATCATTTTGAAATTTGTAAAATATTTTATATTTTTATTATTGTACTATTTAACATCATATTTAAATAGATTTATTTTAATGAAGATGTATTAGTTATTTCTATATTCTAAAAAGTTTACCAAAAATAAAAGTCTTACATTAAATGTAATTGACATGTCATATTTATCCATAAGCCATGTCATCAATTCTAATACGACACATCATCTTTTTTTTTTTTGTGAAAGTGAACATAGAAAGTGAATAATGTCTAGGGGATCGGGCCAAAATATTAACGGACCAGGGAGTTATGAATTTCACAAAACGGAGGTTCCCCAATCCGTTCATCTGCAAATATACCCGACTTTAGAAGAGGATTCAAGCCAAATTAAGAAGCAGCCTAAACCAAAACAGATCATAGGATTCACGATGGGTCTATCATATTTATAGAAAGCCCAAGATCACGAGATTTGGTAAAAGAAATTAGAAGTTATGCTCATTTTTCCAAAACCGGCCAAACCGAGCAGTTTATGGGAAGATTGGACAATCTTTCGGTTCAATCACTTACCAGCCAAAAATTCTGACCAGAAGATTATATGATCATACCAAGACACCCAGAAGAAATAATCAATGAACCAGAGGAGTTCTACAAGTTCATACCATGCACCAACTAACATTGGATCAAGAGAATCTTCATTAACCTCTACTTGCCTTATTTGGAGTCTTGGCATTTAATGTTCCAACAGATACTTCTTCTGCTTGTGCACGAGTTAAAGACCCTACCATACATCAAGAAGGTTCCCATGAGTCTATCCTATTCTCTCAAACCTTCCATATTCAAAGGGAATCAAGTTCCCCATTTATGGCTAAGCAAATCACCTTCAACATCCATAAAATCTCTCAAGATCACTCATTTGAAGACTCTACTTTATTTGCAAGTTATTTTTGTTTCCTTGTCTTGTTTGTGACCGTTAGGTCTTGTACAGAGTCACCTTAGTCGAGCCTATAAAGCTCAAGTCTTTTGTCGATTGTAAACACACCATCTTGAAAGCAATAAGAATTTTCCAGTTTTCTAGTTTTCTTAAAACTATTGTCTTAAGTCTTTAGAGTTTGTGAGAATCATCTCCAAAGCATCACGACTTATCAAGCACCCCTTCCATAGAGTCTTGTGGCATCCTCAATCCTCCATCATTTCCATCCCATTCGTTTGCCAAGCTTGAGAGTGATACACATCCAGCAAGCAAAACACCATATCAATCCACTTCAATCAGCTGCTGATTCAAGCTGCTCCGCACGTCGCTCTAAATCCACTTGCTCTTTCGGAGTGGGGTCGGGGCTAAAGCTCGGACGGAGAGCTTGCCATGCATTAGCAACCGTCGGGTTTGGGTTCGAGTTCTCCATCATAAGATCGAACATATTTGCCATAGCCTTGAACTTGTCTTTATGCTCGTCTATGACTCTGTTGGCAGCTGCTAATTCCCGTCGGAGAGAGGAATCTTCTTCTATTCTTGTTGCGTGTTTGGCCCTCGACCTCGGGACATCATTCACAGTCCCGATCCCAACAATACGTCCCATTTTCTTCGGAGCAACCTACAAAAGATCAAATATTATTTACTAATTATATTTAAAGAGAATACGTCCCCTATTCTCTTTTTTCTCATATTTTTAAATCTTTCAACTCAATTATCAACTCTCTTTTTTAAATATTTTAAATATTTGTTTGGCTTTTGGAAAAAACGATGGCTCTTTTATAGGAGATATTACGACTAATTAACTTCGAAAGATTACGACCAATTAGCATCTATTTCCATCATTTAGTCGTAATCTAGTCGTAGATTACGACCGTTTAGCATCGATATGCCTTTAAACCCTAAACCGAAATCCCAAACACCAATTGTCGTACATTAGTCGTACTTGAACGACTAATGTACGTCTAAGGTAACACGTGGTCGTACATTGGTCATTCTGTTACGTATAATGTACGACTAATTTTATTGGTAGCAAATTAACCTCGCCTTTACGACTAATGCCTTTTTAGACGTAACTTAGTCGTAAATGCGATGGTAAATTATGACTACATTTATGTAGTCAATATGTAGTCGCTAGACCAACGTTTTCTTGTAGTGTTATTGCATCTAGTTCATCTCAAAGAAAAAAAGCTATAAAAGTTATTTGTTGCGAGTTCTTATTGTCTTTAGTCTTGTCCTAGTTAGCTCGATTCAGGAATTAGGGAAAGATATACACGAAACTTGCTGACCAAGTCGATGGGAACCAATTTTCCTTTCTCGTGGTTGAAAATATCAACCTTTCTTTTTTTGTCGATCCGCATCTAGGCATTTCCATTAATTTGAATCACTTTGCATTTTTTCTTTCGTTCTTGTTTTCAAAAATCTTATTCAAAAAGACAAGTTTATTCCTTTAATTAAAATCATTCACTTTTAAGTTTAGAAAAAAAGATTGCATCGACGTTTCCATTTATTTCTTTACATCTTATTACCTAAGTTCTAAGTACACTTTTGTTTTCGTGCTAGGTGTGTCCGGATGGCCGCTATGGGAGATGATGTACAATTAGCTCTGATGCAAGCCAACCACGACCTACAAGACGAGATGAGGAATGTGAGGCAGGACATTGGCACAGTCGGACAAGACTTGGGTGATAAACTGACCGAATCGAGCAACAGCCAGCTCCTAGACCCACACGACAAGTTGATTTGGGAACAGCCCAAAACAACCCTTTTCCAACCGGAGCACCCCCAAGGAGGACTGGAGTGCACATCAATGAAAACCCCGAACCTCTAGATAACTATGGAGAAGAAGAGGAGGAGGATTACAACCCACCTCCAAGAGCACGAGTTACCAAGCCCCCTACCAGAACCACATCAAGATAGAGGCACCCACCTTTGCTGGAAAGGTAGACCCGGAGGCTTACCTTGACTGGGAGAAGAGGATGGATCATATCTTTTAGTATTACAACCATCCGGGCCCCACAAGAGTAGCACTTTATGTGGCTCAACCGACTAACAATGCCCTGATATGGTGGGACAGAGTCACCACAGACCGGAGGAGGAACTAACTGAGGCCACTTGAGTCTTGGATAGACATGAAGGACCTAATGCGCCAACAGTTTGTTCCAAAACACTTCCACAAAGACTTGCAAAGGCGTTTTAAGACCCTTAGACAAGGGACTTAGTCAGTGGAAGAATACTATGAAGAGTTTGAACGTTTGAAAAACCCAATTGGATTTAATGAAGATGAAGAATCCATTATGGCTCAGTTTGTGGATGGGCTCAATGACCGGATCAGTAGAAAGGTTGAGAGGCAGAACTACTTAGAATTCAAGGACCTATTCCACTTAGCCATTCAAGCCGAGCAACACATCAAGAAGAAGTCCACCAGGAGTAAACCACATGCTGCTTGGGGTTCAAGTAACAACTCCAACAACTACCCAAAGTCAGTGGAAAAGGGCAAGGGAATTGATCTAGGCAATCAAAACAATACCTGACCCACTGAGCCCAACAAAAGACACCAGGAAAGAACCTGGAAGGAATACTAATCCCCAACGCTCCAGAGACATCACCTGCTTCAAATGAAAAGGCCGAGGACATATGGCAAGGGAATGTCCAAACCAAAGGGTCATGTTGCTCACTATTGAAGGATATGAGTCACATGATGAAGATGATCTGATGGTCCATGAAGAATATGGTGAAATTGAGTATCCAGATGTGGGAGAAAGCTTGATGATCAGGCATGTGCTTAGTGTCCAAGTGCAACCAGCTGAGACCGTCCAAAGAGAGAACATATTCCACAGCCGATGTACCATTAGAGGCAAGGTATGTAATCTTATCATTGATGGTGGGTCTTGCACTAATGCTGCTAGTGCATACATGGTAGATAAACTTGGCCTAGAAAAGACTAAGCATATCCTCATCCATATAGACTAAGGTGGCTAGATGATAAGGTTGAGCTTCAAATTAAAGAACAAGTGACCATTCCATTTAGCATTGGTAAGTACTAGGATGAAGTAGTTTGTGATGTATTGCCTATGCAAGCCGGACATGTTCATTTCGGTAGACCATGGCAATGGAATAGAGAAACTAAGCATGATGGTCGATCTAATATGTACACTTTCATGCATAATAAGCGTAAGATTAGCTTAGCACCTCTCACACCAACACAAGTCCATGAATTACACTTGCAAATGGTTAAGGAAAAAGAGAAATTTGTTAAGTCTAATTTTCTTATTAGGCCTAGCTATATCCGAAAGGCTGCTGCTACCAAACACACAATGCTACTAATGATCTTTAAGGAGATTTTGAGTGTAGGTTATGATAAGTTGATACTTCATCCAGAGATTACAGGTCCAAAGATGTTTTTCCAGAGGAGATCCCACACGGTTTACCACCACTTAGGGGCATAGAACACCAAATAGACTTTATACTCGGAGCTGCCTTGCCAAACAAATCAGCCTATAGGGTACACCCGAAGGAAACCAAGGAGTTAGAAAGAAAATTCCAGGACCTATTAAACAAGGGGGTATGTAAGGGAAATCGTTAGTCCTTGTGCTGTACCCGTGTTGTTAGTACCCAAGAAGGATGGGACATTGAGGATGTGTGTAGCCTGCCGAGCCATAAACAACATCACCATTAAGTATACACACCCCATACCACGCCTTGATGACATGTTATATGAGTTAAGTGGAGCCAACATATTCTATAAGATAGAACTTAAGCGTGGATACCACCAGGTGAGGATGAAGGAAGGTGATGAATGGAAGACTGCCTTCAAGACCAAGCAAGGTCTTTATGAATGGCTGGTGATTCCATTTGGGCTCACCAATGCTCCTAGCACCTTCATGCGCCTCATGAACCACATTCTTAGACCCTACATCAGTAAGTTTGTTGTGCTCTACTTTTATGTTCTTTTGATTTATAGTATTACTTTGTTTGAACATGTGACACATCTTGAGAAAGTACTAGAGACACTTCGACATGAAGAGCTTTATGCAAACCTCAAGAAGTGCACATTCTGCACTGCTAAACTTGTTTTCCTAGTCTTTGTTTTCAGTTCACAAGGACTACAAGTCGATGAGGAGAAGGTGAAGGTAATCCATGACTGGCCGGAACCAACCAACATCAGCCAAGTCCGGAGTTTCCATGGTCTAGCAAGCTTCTACAGGCAGTTTGTCAAAAACTTCAGTAGTATAGCTGCACCTCTCATTGCGTGGTGAAGAAGAGTATTGGGTTCAAATGAGAGAAGGCACAACAAGACGCGTTCCAAACATTGAAGGAATGCCTGACCCATGCACCAGTCTTAGTCCTTTGTGATTTCAACAAGACCTTTGAAGTGGAGTGTGATGCATCTGGAATTGGGATTGGGGCCATGTTGACTCAAGGAGGGAAACCAATGACCTATTTCAGTGAGAAGTTGAGTGGGGCGACACTAAACTACCCAACACATGACAATTATTTATATGCACTAGTGAGGGCATTGGAGACATGGCAGCACTACTTTCTGTCCAAGGAATTTATGGTTCATACCGACCATGAGACATTGAAACATCTAAGGGGTCAGACCAACCTCAAGATGAGACATGCTCGGTGGATGGAGTTTATAACCTTCCCCTACATCATCAAGTACAAGAAGGCAAAGGACAACATTGTAGCCGAAGCACTCTCAAGAAGATATGCCTTGATTGCCACAATGGAAGCCAAGGCGATGGGATTTGAATTCATTAAGGATCTATATTGCACCAAAGGACCACAAGGGAAGTTCTACTTACATGAGGGGTTTCTGTTCAAGGGCAGAAGATTGTGCATTTCACAGTTTGACATGCATGTTTTTATTGTTTTAGTAGGGTAAAAATATCCTAAACAAATCACTATCAAATTAACCCTAGTCTTAATACACATATAGTACTCTTGCCAAAAGAGATCACGTGTAGTACTTAGGGATAAAATTCACAGAGAGCAATGACACACAATATATTGCTTATTTATAAAGATTAAGCTAGGTGAATATATATATTGGTGGCAAACAATTAGTTAAGGAAATATTTCTTATGAAGAAGTAGAGATGCAGTATGGAAATATGCTAATAATGCAAATATGAAAATATTCTAATAAACTAACTTGATGTAAATGTAAATATGCTAGATCTAAGGTTTCAAGCCTAATAAATTATAGTGGATATGAAACACATATATGTAAATATACTAAAACTCAAATATTAACTATTCTGACCCTTTTAACTCCAACTCTCGTATGCGAGCAAAAAGAAAGACCATCGATCGACGGCTATGGGCTGATGTCGATCGATGGCTATGGCCTGATGTCGATCGACAGTGAAATCATAAGGAGTGTGAACATGATTTGATAAGTCCACCAGACTTATTAGACCAGCTCTCGCATGCGCCTAACAGCCTAAATCAGTGGAGTCTATTCTGGCACAGAATCTACTCTCATAGTCGTCCATGTCCTATTTTCGAGATCCTAGTTATCTACTCTATAATGCAAGTATTAAGCACAACTCAATTGATGGATATTAACTTAAATAACAATCCTACCTTTGGGATAATCTATGATTGCTATCATTCAACCCTAAAACTAGTTGATGACTACTCAGACATAATCAAAGAAAGAACAATAGTCTGAGTTGAATGCATAGATAAAATATTGGGGTTCCAATACAAATCTCCCTAAGGAGGTATGAATCTTCTCCCCTACAACCCTAAAACTATAAAGCTCTGTAAGTTGTGTCAAACCTTGCCTACGCTTGTACTTGCACACTCTGCATGCTCCCAATACATAAGCATAGATATAAAAACCCTAAAACCTACGTGAAAACTCGTCCAGGGCATTCTTGTCATTGGTCTTCTAAACTTGGGCTTTTCAATCGGCTGTCTTGTGAGTTAGGCGTCGATCGATGGCAAGTGTGCAACATCGATCGACCTTGGTCTTTCGTCATCGGTCGAGTCCAAGTCTGTATTGTCGATCGACAAAAGTCTTTTACTTTGACTCCTCAAATAGTCAGCTACGGATTCCTCTCCTCTAAATGCTCCAAAAGCTCCAAGTATCTGCATTTATCTCCAAAACGTCCCTGGACGTGTAAATACTCTAAAACATATCCTAGACACACATAATAGACCCTAAATAGAACCTAGAACATGACCTAAAACTGGTAATAAATAGGCTATATCAATTCCTCCACACATAACCTTTTGCTTGTCCTCAAGCAACCTATGCCTGTGAAAGAGGTTCTGAAAAGCAGAGACTCACATAATGTCTAAGTATAACTGTCACCTTACTTTGTTGCAACCACATCCTATCAAGTCAATCACGGAGAAACTTTATATACCCTATCCTAGTATAGCAACCAAATCAGTCTACCAACAACTTAGGAAATACTAGTCTGACTCACCCCTTTACTGATTTCATTTCTTTGCATAAAATAAAAGTGCGGGCTTTACCTTGGGAATATCGATCAAAGGACACATAGACTATACCTCCGCAAGTATCTAAACAACTAGGCACAAAGTCTTTTCTGATTCCTTTCTTCCTCCATTTCTCTCTAAATCTTTCTAGATCTCAAACTTAATGGACAATGATGCTGATACAGTCCATCTTGCCATCTCATTTCCGATGTTCCTCTTCTTTACTTTTCTTTTTCTTTTCTTTTGCTTTTTGGGCAAAGTTGTAGGCGAATAGTGGAGTCATTGGTAATAACTTACCCCTCGCTTCCAACAATGTGTGATCATTCATTCCAATTAGAATAATGGCGTCATAGGTAATTTACCTACCCCTCTGCATCTCGGGAAGTCATCTCAATCTTTTAAGCTATTAGGTAGATGCTGAATAGAAAAACAGAAGGGAACCAAAGGTGCAATGACTTGTACCTACAAACTTGCAGAAGGAATCCGATCCAGTGTATACCAAGCCCCAAAGCAAGCAAATAATATTAGGATTAGTGTTGGAAATCAGCTTCGGTTCCTTCAAACTTTCTAAGCGAGTGTGATATAGTGGCAAGATGTTCCATTTTGGTATCTCTAGTAATCTCTGCAACAACCTTCTAAAAATGGTGCGAAAGTGTGGTTAGTCAATAATAAATCTTGATAATAGTCTCGTTATTGACTCAATAAAATGTTTTGAAAAACTTATATATATAGCAAATAAAACTTAAAACAAATCAACTAGCATTAACGAACCTCCCCCAAAATTAAATTACACTGTCCCGAGTGTTATCTACCCTAGATTGGTTAGGAAAAAATAAATCATAAGTAAATAGATTAAGTAGAAAAACTTGACACCAGACTCTGTAAAAGAGTATAGATCGATGGTAGGCGTGTGTGGTCGATCGATGGTCGCTACCCAATGCCGATTGATGGTGCCTCTATGATGTCGATTGATGGTGACTCAAACAGTCTATAACACAAAACAAAACTCGAAACAAGTAGTAGTATAAGTAAAAATAAAATAAAAGCTTACTAAATAGTGAGTTGCCTCCCACTCAGCGCTTGGTTATAGTCTTAAGCTCGACGTTGTAAACTCTCTGACTAGTATAAAGTTTGATCAATACTTAGAAAATAAGTGTCTACATTTTTTTTGCTCTTCTGAAAGCATGTACTAATGAAGCTCCTTATTGCCTCATCTCCTCTGGTTTTCTCATTCCTTGTAACTGTTCTGGCAAACGCCATGGAACTCATTCCTTCTTGTAGTTTTTCAATACTGCGTTGTAGCATTCTAAGTCTAGCAGCTGTAGTCTCTGGTAAATCTTCCAATTGCTGAGAAATATCTTCCTTCATCAGGCTCTAAGAAAATGCAATCTCATCGAACCTATCTTCCAATTCTATTTCTGCTGCCGTCTTCTGTTCATTGTCTTCAGTGTCAATCGAATGCCTGATGTTGCTGTCGATCGATGACAATTTGTCTGCCCCATTCGCATGCTGTCTCTGAACAATATCCAAATCTTGCTTCATCTCATCCATGCGTGCAGTCAAACCGGTTAGGCAGTTGTCTTTAGGATAGTAGACATCATCCAACCTCTTATAAAATCATCCAGTGACATATCTTGAGCTCTGTAGATCGCACTCACAATATCATCAATCTCTTCTCTGCTCTATGTCTGTTGATCCTTCCTAGACATAGCGATTCTTGCTGCATGTTCTGGTAAACATATGTAGCTATGCTCAAATAAATTAGCTCTCTCTAGAACTGCTCTAATGTCTTCAAATTGCACATTTACTACCCTTTCGTCTGTAGCTCGTGCATTACCATTCTCATCTTTGTATATGCCATACTCATCTTTCTTTTCCCAACAGAAAAGTCTGTTGCCTTTAGTATCGAAAGCTCTCGTACCTTGCTCGAAACGCCAATCGACCGATGTCCGGATGTTGGTGTCGATCGATGGTGGCTTGAAAGTGTATGGATCAGTACGGATCGACTCGTTCCTCTGCTCCTCAATATAGATCGATGCTGAATGGTGTGCATCGATCGATGGCTGCCACTGCTGTCCAAATAAAGTACTCGGTCCATTAGGCATAATATGGGCATCTGGTACATCCTCCTTATATTAATGTAGGATTCTCCCATGAAGAGCCTGTGCACGTCCCTTTGTGTCTCTGAAAATTCTGAATTCATCTGGTCTGAGATTACCAATATCTATCTCTTCTGCTCCATGTTCTTGTTTTGGTTCGCGTCTTATGTCATTCGATGGCCAAGAGTAGCCTGTGATCGATGCTTGATTATCCACTCTCGCGTTTATCACCCAGCCAAAGTCCTCTGATGCCAGGCCGTGATATTCAATCTGCTCTTTCTTTCTGTAATCCTCATCGTATGCTTCGCATACTGGACGTGTGTCGATTGATGGTGTATGGTGACCGTCGATCGATGCTCGATAACCAGACTGTTGCGCGAAAATGTTTCCATCTCCATTAGCCATGGCAAGAATGTCTGCAATGTCTTCCCTCGTGACATTAAGTAGTCTGCCATCCATAGCTCTTGCGTGACCATTTGGATTTCTCAACTTACCGAACTCATTTGGTTGTAGATAACCATATTCCTTCTCGCGTTCTACAGTTGAATCTACTTCGTATGCTGCTTCTTGGTCAGTATCGATTGATGGCATAGGGTTACCGTCGATCAATGTCGATTTCACGAGTCGATGGGAAACATGAAAAACACCAGCCTCTTCCATAGCAATACCAGGGTACTCGATCATCTCTTATTTTCTGTGTTGTTGATCGGTTCCGGAGTATTAGTGTCGATCGATAACAAAGGGTGGGAGTCGAACAATTGCTGAACTACAAGCGTGTCGATCGATGCTCCATCGTCCAAATCTTCATTGAAATTATAATCGCAGAAGCATGTGGCCACAAGTTTTGCATCATAACACAAGTCAATCAGAGTAGCCTTGTTCTTATTCTTGACAGGTTCATAGAAAATATTTTGATCAATTAGAGATAGATACAACCTGTTTAATTTCATATCGCAGATAGCTCCCACAGTAGCCATGAATGCTCTCCCAAGTAGTGGTGAAGAGGTCCAATCTATTTCCTGATGTCCATCACGTGGAAGACTACTGGAACTAGGGTGTTGTTAATCTGCACTGGAACATCTTTTACCATCCCTCCTGAGTTCATTTTATAGCAGTCTACAAAATGTGAAGGAATCATATGAGGGTTCCACTTTCAGGTTCAACTCCTCTGCCATGGTTATTGGCATAATTCTCCCTGATGATCCAGTATCACAGAGGGCATTGGGATATTTGTTGCCCTTGATAAAGCATGGAATTACAAATTTTTCAGGATCACTTTTCTTCTTCAGACAAGTCCCCTGTTCATCTTTTCTCTGAGATGACTGAACATGACCTCTATATCATCGTCTTTCGCTCTTGTTTCCTTGAAAAACATCCACAATCTGTGAGTATAATAAACTTCATCAAAAGGAGTATCTAAAGGAATTTTTAAAACTCTTTTGGTAAAGTTATCCATCTCTTTTTCATTTGGTTCTCTGCGTAGATGTTTGAGGATCTTTTGCTTCCTATTGGAGTGTCCCTCATCTTCTCTATCAAGATCCATACTTTCAGATGTGTCATTATATTTTTCTGAAACCATTATGGTTGGACGCACAATCAAAGTTGCAGTGATGCTTGGTAGCCGAACCGGCTTCCTCATCTGTCAATCGATGCTCAGGTCGCACTGTTTATCAATTCCTTTGTCTCTTTGTCGGTCGATTTTCACGTGTAGATGTCGATCGATGTTAGTCGATTCACACGAAGCTACTAATGCTGCAGGATTTGCTGTCGATCAATGCTCATTGCTTGGCGTTGATCGACACCAATGCGAACTGCCAAATGACATCGAACTTTCCAAACGAAAATCTCCTTCTTGGAGCCTTTCTCTCTTAACTTCCTACCATAAATCATCATCAATCAATGCATTGACGTGGTGCTTCTGTCCAGCCTAAATTTTCTCCTTGATCATGCTCTCATGTCTTATAATGGTTTCACTTGTTTGCAACACTTGATTCTCCAGATTTTCACATGGGTGTTGAGTTTTCGAACTTGGTGTTGAGGTAGAGATACAGCCCATCTATCTTTCCATTGAAATCCACAGTCATCTTCTGCTGTCCCTCTAAAAATCTGTCAACCATTGCTTCAATCTTGCTTTCTTGAGTCTATGGAGGAGGATTCTGGTAGTAAGAAGATCCATAAGTTATGTTGTTGTTGAAGGGCTTTCGCTGCGAACCCTGACTAAAGTTACTCCTTTGACCATTCCCATAGGAGTTCCTGTTGAAACCAGGACTCCCTTGTCTCTGGAAACCATTCCCATTAATGTAGTTCACATCCTCTTCTTTAATCTCTTCTTCTAAGGTCCCTCTTCAGAGCTAAAGAGATTGAGATTGCAAATAACACAAGTACTCAAGAGATTTGTTGGTAGATAAGTCTACCTTTTTCTGGGTTTTTCATTAGCTCAAATAAAGAAACAAATGGAGTCATGACTCCTTACAGTACGTGAATGAGGGAAAGTGGAAGTACTCAACTTCCTAAAAACAGGAATGCAACAAAGTGGAGAACTATCTCCTCAAGACTAGGTCTTTTATTGAATAAGAAATTAACCAAACGAAATACTCCTTCCTTAGTCCACGTATCTTCTTGTTGGAAACTTTGCTCGAGTTGACTTACGTATGATCATCTTGTCAACTCTGTTGTCAGATCCTATGTGTGCTATCCTATCAATACTCCTGCGGTCCAAAGAACCTTGTCCTCAAGGTTCAAGACAAAGAATGGAAAGCTTGCCACCAGTTGATCATATTCCTCCTAAGTTGCTTCATCAATCGGCATGTTCTTCCACTTAATCAATGCTTCCTGAACCTCCTTAAGGCCATGTTGAACACGGCATACCAAAAATACTTCAGCTGGTTCCAAGTGAAAAAATCCATCAGCTCTTAGTGGCGGTAACTCTACAGACGACGGCTTATTGTCACCCAGTCTCTTCTTCAATAATGAAACACGAAAGACATGATGTATCTTGGCTCCTTCTGGTAACTTAAGGCGATAAGCTACCTGTCCGATACGCTTCTCGATCTGAAAAGGACCAAAGTACCTGTTAGATAACTTCTGTGAGGATCGCTTGAAAACTGTTTTCTGTCGGTACGGTTGGAGACGCAAAAACACCCACTCCCCTTCTGTGAACTCGACATCTCTTCTCTTACGATCAGATAACTATTTCATGCGGTTATTGGCAAAGCAAGGTGCAACTTCAAGTCTGTAAGGAGCTCATCCCGAACTTGCAGCTGTTCATCAATTTCCTCTACTAAAGAAGATCCGAGCTCACACCTTGTCATCAGCGGAGGTTTGCGACCATACAAAGCTTCAAAAGGGCTCATTCCCGTCAAGACATGGAAGGTAGTATTATACCAATACTCAGCCCAAGGTAGGAAGACATTCCACTATTTTGGGCGGCTCTGCACAAAGCACCGCAAGTACTATTCAATACATCGATTGACCACCTCTGTCAGGCCATCGGACTGGGGGTGATAGGCTGTTGATCTTCGCAGTTTGGTGCCAGAAAATTTCCACAACTCTGACCAGAATTTGCTGAGAAAAATGGCATCGCGATCACTGAGGATTGATCTTGGGATTCCGTGAAGTCGCACCACCATGTCCACGAAGTGCTTAGCAACCTGAGATGCTGTATAGGGGTGAGTGAGAGGCAACAGATGGGCAGACTTACTTAAGCGATCGAACACAACTAAGATCGAAGTGTGTCCGTTGGAGCGTGGCAAGCCATCAACGAAATCAAGCGATATATCTTCCCAGACTTGATCGGGCACTGGTAGTGGCTGTAAGAGTCTAGTAGGAGACATGGTCTGTGTTTTAGCTCGTTGACAAGTATCACAGCTTGATACATACTCCAGAGCAACTTGATGCATCGAAGGCCAATAAAACTGGCGAGATAAGCGCTTGAAGGTTCTTAGAATCCCGGAATGACCTCCCATAGTTGTGTTGTGATTCTCGTAGAGGAGCTGTTTGACGAGATGGGATGTCAGTGGAACGACTATGCGATTGTTGTAGCACAATAACCCGTCCTTCCAAGTGTATGGCTTTCCTGGATTTGCTGTTGCTGCCTTGCCAATACAAAGCATGTAAGGATCGGCTAGAGCCAGTTGGCGTAATTCATCCCAAATCGTGACTGAAGGTGCTGAAATGGTGTTGAGGACATGACTATAAGGTAGTCGTGATAATGCATCTGCCGCTGCGTTAGCTTTTCCAGGTTTGTAGACAATCTCATAGTCGTAGCCCACCAGCAGTCCCATCCACTTTTGCTGTTCTGGGGTTAGGATACGTTGCTCCAAGAGGTAACGCAGGCTGCGCTGATCTGTCTGGATGATGAATTTGCGGCCAAGGATGTACGGTCTCCAGGTACGTATTGCGACAATGATGGCCAGCATTTCACGAGCATAGGTTGACCAAATTTTCTTTGCCAGACCTAATGATCTGCTCATAAAAGCAATTGGTTGATCATTTGAGAGAGAATAACCCCAATACCTACGCCAGAGGCATCTGTCTGGATGACAAAGATTTTGTAAAATCTGGTAAAGCCAATGTTGGTGTTGTTGTCATAGCCGCCTTAAGAGCAAAAAAGGTTGTTCTGCCTCAGAATCCCAAGTAAACTGCCCTAGTTGCAGTCTGTTTGTTAAGGGACGTGCAATAACCCCATAGTCTTTGACGAACTTGCGGTAGTAGCTGGTTAAGCCTACGAATCCACGAAGTTCTGTGATGTTCGTTGGAGGAGACCAGTTGAGCATGGCTTGAACCTTTGACTGATCCACCTTAACGCCTTGGCTAGATATAATATGGCCCAAGTATTCCAATTCTTCTCTGCCAAAGTCAAATTTTTTGAACTTCACAACAAGCTTGTGTTCACACAAGAGTTGAAATTCCTCACGTACATGCCGTAAACGAGACTCCCAATCGGGGCTGTAAATCAGGATGTCGTCGAAGAATACAAACACCGACTTGCGCGTCAATGGACAAAAGATAGAGTTCATGAGTGCTTGAAAGGTAGACGGTGCGTTGCACAAGCCGAACGGCATGACCAGATATTCATAGTGTCCGCTGTGTGTCCGGAAGGCGATTTTTGCGATGTCGTTGGGGTGCATGCGAACTTGATGATACCCAGCAGTAAGATCAAGCTTGGTGAAGTAAGCGGCTCCGTGAAGCTCATCCAGCATATCCTCGACTGTAGGGATCGGGAAATGGTCCTTGATTGTTGCAGCATTAAGAGCACGATAGTCAGTACAAAAGCGCTAGGTTCCATCTTTTTTCTTGACCAGAAGAACCAGTGATGATAATGGGCTGGAGCTCGTGCGGACAATTCCTGATTTTAGCATATCTTCCACTTGTCTCTCAATCTCCTCTTTCTGAAATTATGCATAACAGTACGGCCATACGTTCACAGGATCGTTTCCTTCCTTGAGAGTGATCGTGTGCTCAATCTCGCGGTGTGGGGGTAGACCAATTAGAGCCTGAAACAAGTCGTCGAAGTCATGAATCAATGGTTTCAGGTCGTTTGCTACCTGAGAAATCGGCGTCTCGGTGTCGAAGAGACAGAGGGCATATAGAAGATGGCCTTGACGGGCTTCCTTGACAATTTCTTGTGGCCCAATTGTGTGAATGGTTGCAGCCTGGACTCCTTGGAGAAGATGGGCTTGGCCTTCCCACGTGATCTTCTTAGATTCGGCCTTCCAATCGCAAATAGTTGGGCCTAAGGTTTCCAACCACTTAAATCCCAAAACAATGTCGAGGCCTGCTAAAGGAAGGACATGTAGGGTTATCGTGAAAGACGCCATCCCAATCCTCATCGTCACTGCTTCATATTTTGGTGACACTGCAGCGGAGTTCCGTTGGCCACCCAAACCGTGAATGGCGTCGTACGCGTTGCTGATAAGTGTAGTCGTTGTGCTGCCTTGTCGCTGATGAAGTTATGTGTGGAGCCGCTCTCTACAAGAGCGAGTAAATGTTGCTATTCGATCTTGGTGTGGAGGCGAAGAGTTGATGGTGTATCTCATCATGTCAAGGCGTGCAATGAGATCTCTGGTTGATGTGCTTCCTCGTATTGATCCTCATTGCTGCTATCACCATCTTGTGTACTCTCCATGATGAACAATTGGGGTTGCTTATACTTGTGACCCGGAGCGAATTTTTCGTCGCAGCTAAAGAACAATCCCAAACTTCGTTTCCTCTTCATATCCTCGCACGTCAATTTCCGTGGCTCTGTTGGTGAGGTCTCACTTCTGCGCACCTGAGTATTTGGAGTCGATGAACTAGATGGGTATTATCGGGAGTTAGTCCAACGTTTCTCCTTCTGTAGTTGATCGTCCCCGTAAACGTGCTAGATTGATGATCTCTGTCAAGGTCTTGGGCTTGAATATTCGTATAGCATTGGAGATGTTGTGGTTGAGGCCTCCCATGAATGCACCAACCAGGGCTTTCTCCGCCCAGCCTTCCACCTTATTCTGGAGTCGTTCAAACTCCCTCTGATACTCCAACAGGGATCCTTTCTGGAGTATATGTGAAAGCGCTTCGTCAAAGTTTTCACCGTCCATTGGACCAAACCGGGTCCAAAACTCTTTCTCAAATGTCGCCCATGGAACGTGGTATGGATCGGTTCCTCGGGCTTTGGAAATCGCTTGCCACCACTCATTGGCCTCGTTGGTGAGAAGATATGAGGCAAAGCTCACGTGTTTCCCCAGCGGCATCTCATGGTACGCAAAGTATTGCTTCGCCTTGCTCATCCATCCAGTGGGATCGCCTCCACTGAACTTAGGGAATTCGAGCTTCACACGGGGCGGATTAGCTCAAACCGGAACGAAGGGATTCACCGTTTCCTCCTGGCGAGTGGTATGTGGTCATGTGTCCGGCTCTCTTCTCTGACGTGGTGCACTTGAGCCACCTTCACGACTATTGGTGACCATCTCTTGAATTCGTTCGAGAGTTTCCTCTAGAGTTCGCTGGAAAGAGCTCTCAATCCCTCGAAGTCTATCATCGATCCCGACGGTAAGCTTCTGGAACTCGTCCTGCCTCATTCCCAGTCCTGCTTCCAGGTCACTGAGTCTCTCCTTGTTGGGCATGGTCGTATCTCTCAGATTGTTAACCTCAATCGGAAAAAAAAATTTAGTGATATTTTTTTTGGTGATTGTAGATGGAATGGTGGTGGGAAGAAAAAAATGGTGTGGTGATGAAAAGAAAATCTGTTCTTGATGAACGTTGATTCACGTGAATGAATGTCGTCGTAAGAGCAAACGTGCTCTGATACCAAATTGCTAAGGTCCCTCTTCAGAGCTAAAGAGATTGCAAATAACACAAGTACTCAAGAAATTTGTTGGTAGATAAGTCTACTTTTTCTGGGTTTTTTCATTAGCTTAAATAAGGAAACAAATGGAGTCATGACTCTTTACAATAAGTGAACGAGGGAAAGTGGAAGTACTCAACTTCCTACAAAACAGGAATGCAACAAAGTGGAGAACTATCTCCTGAAGACTAGGTCTTTTATTGAATAAGAAATAACCAAACGAAATACTCCTTCCTTAGTCCACGTATCTTCTTGTTGGAACCTTTGCTCGAGTTGACTTACGTATGGTCATCTTGTCAACTCTGTTCTCAACTCCTCTGTGTGCTATCCTATCATCATCATCTCCAGACTCTATTGTTTCTACCTCTGCAAAAGTGACCTGCTTCCTGAAGATTTTCTGAACACTATCCAGTTTACCCTTGACCTCTTCAATCTGATCCTTACTCATAGTTGGAGTTGATCTCTTTCTTTCAAAGTCTATGTTCTTGGTGCTTCTGCTGGATGCCAGATTCTCAATCAACCTTGCTTCTCCAGGATTCCTAGTGCTGAAATTTCCTCACTAGTTGTGTCCAAAACCATTTGGTACTGTAATCCAATACCTCTAAAGAAAATGCTGAGAAGTTGCACTTCGTTGAACCCATGATGTGGGCAATATATTTGGTATGATTTGAATCTCATCCAAAACTTTCTAAAAGATTCTGAGGGTTCCTGTGAAAATGTAGCAATCTTGCTCCTCAGATCTTCTGCTCTTGCGTCATCAAAGAAGTTACGCAAGAAAGCATTCTTGATGTCATTCCAGGATGTCAGGGATCCTAGTGGTAACTGCTTAAGCCAATATGAAGCTTCTCCAGCAAGTGAGTACTTGAAGAGCATATAAAAAAGATAGTCCTCAGGGACTCCATTGGCTTTGATAGCAGTAACTAGATCCTCAAATCGCTCCAGATGATCCATAGGGTGCTCATGTCGTAACCCATGTAAGGTGTTTGTGCTACAAGTCCGAAGAAGGCGGGCTTGATTTCAAAATCATTCCTCTGAAAAGCCGGAGGGCGAATGGCGGATCTGTTGACGTAGAACTGGTCTGGACGGTTGTAGTCAGCCAGTGTTCTCTGAGCAGCTTAGGCATTAGCTTTGGGTAGAGCTGCTGCAGTGTCTGCTTCTGCTTCTGTATCAGGGAATATAGCCCCCTGCTCGTCTATCTTTTGAATTGCTGCATTACACAGATGACCGTCTTGGTCATGCAGGTTCCCATTCTCATCCCTAATTAGTATAATAGTCGCAACCATCAGAACTCGTCTGCTTCTGTCGGTCGATGTGGGTAAGCTGCCGTCGATCGTTGGTATTGATCAGTGTCGGTCGATGCTCGAGTTCTGATGTCAGTCGATGCTTTCTGTAAAGAAGTGTCTGTCAACGCGGTGTTGTTCCTGTCGATCGATGCTTGTCATCTTTCTTTGCGGATCGTACGTTCGAGTATATCGGGGTCAGAGAATAGTAGTTATTATCCTTTATTGATCTTGGTTTGTCTTTGCATGCCCTGAAAAACAAGGAAAAGAAAAATTTAGTAACTTGAAAGTAGTAACAAACCTAGACTAAATCCTAGAAATTAAATCAAATGGCGATCAATGCTCTCCGGCAACGGCACCAAATTTGACGTGTTTTTATTGTTCTAGCAGGGTATAAATATCCTAAACAAACCACTATCAAATTAACTCTTGTCTTAACATACAAATAATACTCTTGCCAAAAGAGATCATGTGTAGTACTTGGGGATTGAATCCACAGAGAGCAGTGACACACAATAGATTTCTTATTTCTAAAGATTAAGCTAGGTGAATATATACATTGGTGGTAATTAATCAGTTAAGGAAGTATTACTTATCAAGAAGTAGAGATGCAATATGGAAATATGCTAATAATGGAAATATGGAAATAATGAAAATATGAAAATATTCTAATAAACTAACTTGATGCAAATGTAAATATGCTAGATCTAGGGTTTCAAACCTAATGGATTATAGTGGATAGGAAACACATATATGTAAATATACAAAAACTCAAATATTAACTATTCTGACCCTTTTTAACTCCAACTCTCGTATGCGAGCAAAAGAAAAGACCATCGATCGACGACTATGGCATGATGTCGATCAACGGTGAAATCAGAAGGAAGTGTGAACGAGATTTGATAAGTCCACCAGACTTATTAGACCAGCTCTTGCATGCACTTAACAGCCTAGTTCAATGGAGTCTACTCTGGCACAGAACCTACTCTCGTAGTCGTCCATGTCCTACTTTTGAGATCCTAGTTAGCTACTCTAGAATGCAAGCATTAAGCACAACTCAATTGATGGATATTAACTTAACTAGCAATCCTACTTTTGGGCTAATCCATGATTGCTATCATTCAACCCTAAATCTAGTTGATGACTACTCAGACATAATCAAAGAAATAACAATAGTTTGAATAGAATGCATAGATAAAAATATTGGGGTTCCAATACAAATCTCCCTAAGGAGTTATGAATCTTCTCCCCTAAAAACCTATAACTATAAAGCTTTATAAGTTGTGTCAAGCCTTGCCTACGCTTGTACTTGCACACTCTGCATGCTCCTAATACATAAGCATAAATATAAAAACCCTAAAACCTAGGTAGAAACTCGTCCAAGATTCTTGTCATTTGTCTTATAAACTTGGGCTTTTCAATTGGTTGTCTTGCGAGTTGGGCGTCGATCTATGGAAAGTGTGCAACATCGATCGACCTTGGTCTCCCATCATCGGTCAACTCCAAGGCTGTGCTGTCGATCGACGACATTCTTGTACTTCGACTCCTCAAATAGTCAGCTTTGGATTCTTCTCCTCTAAATGCTCCAATAGCTCCAAGTATCTCCATTTATCTCCAAAACATCCCTGCACCTATAAATACTCTGACACATATCCTAGACACACATAATAGACATTAAATAGAGCCTATAAAATGGTCTAAAACTGGTAATAAATAGGCTATATCACAATGCTCATTGAGGGACTTAATCAATCGAGAGGCTCATGGAGGAGGTCTCATAGGAAACTTTGAGTGGATAAGACTTTGGCTATGGAGAGAGAACATTTCTATCGGCCTCATCTAAAGAAGACTATCTAATCCCATTGTGCTAGATGTGTGACTTGCAATAAAGGCAAGTCCAAGTTGCAACCGCATGGCCTATATATGCCCATGTCGATCCCTACCGCTCCTTTGGTGGATCTATCCATGGGCTTTGTACTAGGCCTACCAAAGGTGCCACACAATCTTTGTGGTGGTAGATCGATTTTCCAAGATGGAAAACTTCATACCTTGTGCCAAGGTGAATGATGCGTCCAAGACAGCCGATTTGTTCTTCAAGGAGGTTATGGTTTACATTGAGTACCTCGGACCATTGTATCCGACCGAGACATCAAGTTCCTTAGCCATTTCTGGAGAACCTTATGGAAGAAGATGAGGAATAAGCTCTTATTCTCCACTACTTGTCATCCCCAAACGGATGGCCAAAACGGAGTGGTCAATTGGACACTATCCACACTACTTAGGGCTACCATTGGAAGGAACATGAAGACTTGGGTCGAGTGCATTCCCTTCATAGAGTTTTCCTACAACCGAGCCCAACATTCGGCCACAAAGATGTCACCCTTTGAATCCGCATATGGATTTAACCCGAACACACCCTTGGACCTAGAACCTAAAGCCAAGTATGTCAAAGAACTCTACCAGAAGGTCATTGTAAACTTGGAGAAGAGGACTGAGCAGTACACAAGGCATGCCAATAAGGGTCGCCGAGACATTGTGTTTGAACCAAGAGAATGGGTTTGGCTACACATCAGACAAGAAAGGTTTCCAAGCCAGAGGAGTTCCAAGTTACAACCAAGAGGAGATGGACCATTTCAAGTGATTGAGAGGATCAACAAAAATACCTACCATCTTGACCTTCCAAGTGACATGAATGTATCCTCCACGTTCAATGTAACTGACTTGTCTCTCTTCCCTTCAGATGAACCAGTTTTGAGGTCAAAACCTTTGGAAGAGGGAGGGAATAATGAAGACATTCAACATGAACCAGAACCAGACCTAACCGAACCTGATATCCAAGACATGATCACCAAGATGTCCTAACCAGAAGCTGCCCAAGAAGTGTCCATGCCTATTGTGTTCAAAAGGCCTATGACTAGACAAAGAGCTAAGATAATTAAACATAAATTTAATGAGAGCATGATGCTTGCGTTTGTTCATTTTCAGGTTAAGCCAACTGATATTAAGCTAACTGGTGAACAAGCTGATCAAGAACCAAGTCTCAAGAATGATGGACCATCAGAGAAGACTAAGCCAACATGTGAAGACCTTTGGCCATTCATTCCGGACCAAACCCACAACAACGTGTTGGTCATCAGCATAGAAGATCAGCATGTCTAGCATGTTTTAAGGACTAATCAAACCAAACCAAAAGGTAAGAAGGTAAGCATTTAAATTCTCATTTCTAACGGTTTGATTTGTTTTGCAGCTTTGGTTCTTTTGTTTTCTTTTATTTGAATTTTATTCCCAAACTTTCTTAGTTGGCTTGCACGCCTATTAGGGTTTTCTTTTGGTCCAAAATTTTGTATTATTTGCTTCAAAGACCTTCGAAGGCACCACGATAATGGACATCTATATAAGTCCCCTATAAGCCGTTTGTACTTTTTTACGTATGATGTTAACTTAAACCTTTTCCTAGTGAAATTCCTAAGAGGTCTAGCAAGAACTCGCCTTCCTTTTCTTGCCTTGTGAGACCAAAACCTCCACAGCTAAGAGATTTGTGTTGTATCACGAGTCTTCCATCCCTCGTGTGGTGCACTTTGTTTCCATCAAGTCACTGATTACTCGGATCCATTTGGGTGATTAGATCAATCCAAACGGTCCACCCTTGTGTAGATCGAGTCTCTCGTTCTTGCCTCGGATCATACAGCCTTTGATAGCTTAGGCTTGTATCAATTCTCATCGGCTGCAGGACTTGGCAGATTTGCTTCACCAACTCCCAGTGTAATCTTTTGCCCATCACCAATGTTGCTAGCAGATTATGTTGCTTGTCCAGCTTCCATATCCACGACTGGAGCTGGGTTGCTGCTGCCACTGAAAGAAACAGTAGCACATGTGTATTAATTTGTAACATCAATTAAAAAACTCTGAATACATAGATTGCCCTACCTCTGCCTGAGTGCCAAATAACAGGTGTTCACTAATTGCTGAGACGGTGAACGTACAGTTATTCGGAGTGAAATTGTAGGGAGTCACAAGTAGCTAAAAACATATTCATTCCCAGCTAGTTCCTCAAGACAGTTTGGTAGCTTCATTTTCTCACCGCTGCGCATCTGAATTAGGGGATTAGGGGTAGGGTTTGTGGGGCTTACAGTAAGAGAAATAATTTTATACAAAATTAAAGATGAATTGTGAAAGTTAAACGTACCTCCTCAAGAGCCAGACTTGATGCCTCTTTCTTGATGAGTTTTGTCATCTCTCTGTCAAATACCACAAAAGTGGCATTGCCCTTTGCGGTATCAACAACTAGTTTAACACGGAACCTAGATAGAAAGGAAGTGAACTGTTTATAGATATTTATATGGTTGTTACTTTTAAAATTTATTGGGAATAACAGTTTAGGCCGATCACTCCGGTAACGTTGGTAGAAACACATTGGTTGAAACACAAAGGACCACCCATTTTATTACATGACACCAACAATCTGAGCCTTACAAAGGAAATCAGCTTCCTTTCTTCAGCATGTGTGTTTTTAGGAGGACAACAGTGGTAACCTTAGTTGTATCTATTTTGAAACAACATAAGAGTATTAAAGTATGTTTAAAGACTGAGGGTTACCTTCTGATCTAGCTTTTGTTATGCACTCTCAAATTAACCTTATGAGCTACATTTTACTCTCTCAAATAAGAGGTTCAGTGTAGTACTTAGGGATCAAATCCACAAAGACTCTAAGATTACACAATAGATTTATTGCTTCGAAATAAAGCTAGATGAAAGTATTGATTTATGAATAGTGAATTAAAGATTGGTTTAGTTTGTATGGATTATTTGGAAAGACTAGACTTAGGAGAACTCTCAGCTAGACTAGGTAACACGGACTAATAGAATGTTAAGGGGGTTTAGTGAAGTGTTGTTCTGAACTCAAACTCTAGGTTTTAGGTAAGTCACTCTCGTGATTCTTGACGGAGTGTCGATTGATAGCCACTACGTGATATCGATCGATGCTACTTCTAAACAGATGCGATTTGTATGTTTTATATGTTCTCTAAACTTTTAATTCAACTCTTGTTTGTTACTAGATTTTAGACTACTTAAGATATGTTTCAGGGTATAATCAAGCTCTCGCTTGCGCTATAACATCCTATAATCTAAGGTTGAAGTGATCAGGTTCAACTTAGCATTAAGATCTACTTAAATAAAGAACTAATTAGAATAACCTTAACAATTTCATAACATCAGCAAGCCATTAACTCGCCTAGAAGAACCCTAAATCTAACAATAGATTACTCATACCTGATTGTGAATAACATGATGAATAGCTAAATGAATTGCATATAATTAATAATAATAAAACAAGGGAGTTCAAGATCTTAGTCTGAGAATGGAATAGATCTCTTTCTGCAAAGGTAGCCGTCAAGGTTACAAATATCAAAAGGGTTTTCAAATAATTGTGTCTTGCAAAACCGCTAATAAACCTAATAAATAGCCTAAAATAAGGCCATAGACTTGTCTTGCAAATAGTAGAACATCTGGGTAAAATTGTGATTTCTTCAAATCTTCTACTAACTTGGTGGAAGTGTTGACCGTCGATCGACACTCTGGCTGATACGTCGATCGATGGTCTTTGCGTATTCTGGTTCTGACTTCGGGTTTTCGGCTGAGTATTCTTCAGTGCTCCAAAATGTTCTAAAAGCTCCAGTTGTTTCCAATGAGTACTTGAACATGTAAATACTCTAAAACATGTATGGGGGTGTTGGGCTTCTTGAGCTCTGTACATGTGACACATCTCCACAAGCATGGTGTTATCATCATGATAAGATTATAACCTGGACATGAGCACAGAATCTGTGGAGATAACCTACTCATTACCAGCAGAAATGATGCATGCTCCAGACACCCCTCCTATTCATGTTACAAGTGATAGACAAGTTCGAAACTTGCTCGAGATAACCAAAACGCATGGAGTATGGTTTTGTGTATCAAGTTGTAGCAAGATGGAAACGGTTTCAGAGGAAAGGGAAGAAGATGATGAAGCTGATGAATGTTTTGAAGATGATGATGATGATTTGGTTGAAGATGAAAATCATGATGGGGAGAAGGATGTTGATATCTCTATTGTTTCTGAAGCGGACGAAAATAGTGACGATTACAGTGTTTATGGAAAGGTTAAAGATGATGATTTGGAAGAAAATGATGATATGGGTTTTGAAGAATTCAAAAATACATATGTTATTGAAGGAGAAAGATCGAATGGTAACAATATCTACGTCAACCAGAGTTTTGTTAGCAAGGATGCACTAATTTCAGAGCTGCGGTTGACAGCAGCTAGGCGTAAGTTCTCCTTCATAATATACAAGTCAACGAAAACTCTCCTTGTGGAAACATGTCGGGTTAATGGTTGTGGATGGAAGATCAGAGCGAGTGTGAAACATGGGCAAACAAGTTTTGGGTAAAAAATTATGTGGAAACACATACATGTTCAGTGGGAGACAGAATCGCTCAGCGGAGACACTGTACTCCGTAGTATGTTGGTAGGCTTTTCATTGATCGTGTTGGAATCATTGATGGGTTGAATCCCCAGCATATCACTGATGCAATGAAGAACATGTTTGGCATGACGCTTGATTACACCACTTCATACAGAGCATTGTTATATGCACAAGCATTGGTGAGAGGATCAGCAGAAGATGGGTATTCGCGTCTGCCATCATATCTCGAGCAAATCTCCTTAGCAAATCCCGATTCTATCATGGCTATAGATCTTGATTCTATCAATAGATTTAAGTATCTATTTCTCTCTTTTGGAGCTTCTATCAAAGTTTTTAAGTATCAAAGAAGGGTCATTGTGGTGGATGGGATTCACCTAAGTGGGAAGTATGAAGGTACTATGTTAGTTGCAGCCGCACAAGATGGGAATTTTCAGATATTTACATTGGCTTTTGGGATTGTAGATGCTGAAGATGACCCTTCTTGGGAATGGTTTTTCACAAAATTGGCTAGTTGTGTATATGATGAGCAGCCTCTGGTGATAGTCTCCGACCGCCACGCGGCCATAATAAGTGCGTGTGATAAGATGTTTCCTTGGGCAACCCGAGGAATATGTTATTATCACCTTCAAGATAACATCGTCAAAAAGTATAAAGGGAAACAACTCTTGTACTTGGTGAAAGGTGCTGCTTATGCTCATACGGTTTCAGATTTTGACCGGTACATGGCTGAGATACGGAGTGCAAACCCGGACCTTGCAAAGTATTTGGAGAATGCCGATGTCAGCCTATGGTCAAGGGTTTATTGTCAGGGGGACAAGTACAACATTAAAACAAGCAGCATCGCTGAATCTTGTAATTCCGCACTAAAGCGAGCTAAAGGATTTTCGATTCCGTTCCTCTTAGAGTACATAAGGGAGAAGCTATGAAAGTGGTTTTGGAAAAGGAGATAAGATGCTTTGAGTCTCCCAAGTCACCATAGTCGGGGTGTTGAATACTTGCTTGATGTTTGATCGGAGATAGCGAATACGATGAGGGTCCAACCAATTGATGGATGGCGATCTTTGTGAAAGGTGAAAAAATTGACTGTGTGGTTGATTTGGAACATGGAAAGTGTGTTTGTGGTGTCTATGCAGTGGAGAAAATACCTTGCTCTCATGCTATAGCTGCTGGAACACATGCTGGTTTGCATATCTCCACACTTTTATGTCCAGTGTACTCAAATAATTATTTGTTTGCAGGATACTCGTAGAATATATATCCTTGTGTTGGACAACAGGTTGAGGAACGCACATGCTTTCCTACGGAGGTAAAGTGTGGTTCGGGGAGACAGAAGAAATCAAGATGGCAATCTTGGTTGAAGCTATCCAGGATGAGAGGACGCAAACCCCAGAAGCAACACAAGGTTTATAGATGCTCAAAGTGAAAGGAAGCTGGTCATATGAAACCACATTGTAAGGAAACATTAGACGACTAACTTGAAGGTCTTCCAGAAGACCTTCAAGTAAGTCATCCATAGTTTATTCCTCTAGAATACCTTCAAGTAAGTCGTCCAGAGACCTTAAAGTTAGTCGTCCAAGGTTTATTCTTCCACAAGACCTTAAAGTTAGTCGTCTAGTGTTTAGTCTTCCAGAAGACCTTCAAGTAAGTCGTCCAGAAGACCTTAAAGTTAGTCTATGTATTAAGAATTTGTGTTTAGTCTATGAATTAAGAATTTGTGTTATGAACTTATTTGTGTCAACTTCTTTGTCAAAATTGCACTACCAGTACTAAAAACTGCACTTCTATGTCAACGACTTTCCAGACGACTTATAGTTAAGTCGTCCAACATTTCAGACGACTTAACTTTCAATATTCTTTTAATCGTCCAATATTCTGTTAAGTCGTCCAACATTTCAGAAGACTTTCCAGACGACAACATTTCAGGTTATATTAAAAATACAAATCAAGTTCAAATACACACATCAGGTTACAAATACAAATCCTAATCTATCATATATCATATGTTCCAAGGTTTTCATCATTGTCCCGGTTTTCTTTCTCATGCTGGCCAGGAAGCTTTTTAATTATATTCACCACCATCTTATCCCTCATAGACTTCCCATTGCCCTTAGCAAAATCTTTTTGGTTAAATGGCATCCAAAGAACATGACATTCAATGTACCTTAGAGCGTACACGCCACAATCACCAGCTCGGGCCTGAGGGATATTGGTTGGTCTCTCATATGTGAATGGCTCCAAGGATAACTGGTCACGTTGTTCGATGGAAGCACACTCAAAAAGCAGATAAGGGACCATGTGGAGAAAAGTCTTCATTATCACATCGAGTTATTCTGGGGAGATACAGGAACGAATCTTATCCCATACGGCTATGTGCCTCTTAGGGATCGATATCCACATAGCAATCCAATGAGTGTCGTTGTGGTTCACTGGCGCATCGATATCATCAATATTTCGTCCCTCACATCTTTTTCGATTGTCAAAATGATGGTAAAGCGCCTGAATAATAATTCCACGCTCCACCATGGAGTCTTCTTCCTAAACCGTAGACATCGGGCTCCGAGTCCTTAAAATCCTTGTAGTTGAATCTCCATTGCTGAGAAAAGAGATGATCAAGGAAGCATATTCTCTCGCTCCTGAAATGTTGTGGCGTCTTCATGTACCTCTTCCACAAAACATTAATCCAAGCATCCATTTTTTATATAAAATAATACGAGTTAGAAGATATCAGACGACTTACCAGTTAGTCGTCTGGTAAGTCTTCTACGTAGAAGACTTACCAGATGACTTATCACTAAGTCGTCTATGAAGATATCAGTAAGTCATCTACTAATCAGTTTTGTCATAGCAGAAGACTTACACAATCCTCCAGCCAAGATACGGAGGTCCAGAGGACCTTATACCACCAAGTTGGACTTGTACGTGGTTTCTTGTCGAGATGTGTTCTATAATGACTGCAAACACAAAATGTTGAAAATCAATCAGTTTTTGTAGACTAAAGCAGCTATTATGGGAAAAGCAATCACTTACGGATCAGTTTTCAATCAATCGGCGAGCTCCTTCAACTTGTTCTTGTCAATTGGTGAAAGGGGATTATAGCTTGGACCTTGCTTTTTGTTTGGAATGATCACTTTGGCCGTGTTATTTGCCGTATAAGGAGATTGCTGTGAGGCAGCAAGTTTCCTTGTTCGCTCACTTTTTGCACGGACAAGTGCCAAAGCAGCTTCCCTCGTTTCCTCATATCTAGCATCCTCCTGCTGTATATCTTCTGGAGTGGGTTTATAATTGGCCAATAGAACAAAGCTCCCAGATGCGGACACATCTTCAGCTTTATCCTTCTCCCCATTAACACTTTCACTAACCCCAAGAGAGGCATCTTTACTACCCCGGATTCGTGCGAGGATGTCCCTTTAGGTTAGGAGGTAGTGTGTTGAGATGATGTCCCTTTCCCTTGTTTGGTGATACCAACCTTCTTCTCCACGGCTTCCACCCTTTCTGACAGATGCTTAATCTCCTTAAGGCACGTCCCAAACCCTTCCCTCATGGCATCAATTATGTCTTTGAAATTTCTTTCAATATCCTCTTTGGTCATCCCAAGCACAGTCGTAGTCACCTCTGAACGAGCCTCTGTGGGAATCTCTTCACTATCCTCTGCAAACTTCCCTTCACTCTCCTATGCAGGTGCCCCTTCACTAGCCTCTGCAGGTGCCCCTTTTCTAGCCTCTTTACGAGCTTTCTTCTGAGGTCTTGAACTCTCTTCCTTCACCACAACTATCACTTTCTTTGATGGACTCACAACCGCTGGATTTGTATTGACCCAAGTACCGGTGACTTCCCAGCAATCCATGGTCCACTTCCACGGTCTCTGATTAAACATGACTTTAATTATGTTCTCCGCGGCAAGGTCCTCAGCATCAGAGTCCCATTTTGGAAACATTTCACCAATGTCCTTCTCAACAAAGTTCATCACCGTAGTCTACAGTAAATATAAGATATTAACTTAGATATTTGACGGATTAAGAAAGATGGAAAGAAAAGTCTTCCCAGACGACTTAATTATGGTAGTAAATGATTGAAGTAAATACTTGTCTGCAGATAGCATCTTTAAAGCATATGTGTTCTTTACCACCCATGTAAGTCAGTATCGGTGGAGACGGTTTGTTTGGTATGGGAACCATAATTAGCACCCAATTCCGGCAGAGTTGTGTACACCCAGACATGGAGAGCTTGTATAAACCCATCAACAGTGTAACAACCTGAAATATCTTTGCCCTTCATAGAGTCCATCATCACCTTAAACGCGACTCTCCCCCATGTATAATTCTCAAACCGTTCTAACTCCATCACTAGCCTTGCCAGACTAACCCTTGTGGCGGTTAAATACTTTCTCCGTTCAATGTATCCAGTGAAGATGGTAAGGTACCCGAGCCACTTGCGATCATCCCGAGACCACCCTTCGCATCTCTCAAGTGGTGATATTATCTGCTCAGTAGATGGCCCAGCTTCGACATGAACTCCCAACATCCCCCAGAAAGAAGCCATCTCCTTTGTAACAACACACTTCGGTTTATCAAGGTCCTCGATGTACTCGCAGTTTAAACCAATGAGGTTTTCAAACTCTAACAGTGAAAACCTCACAGGTTCTGGACCAACGAGACTCCACAGCTCATACTTCTTCTTTATGTCCAGCTGGAAACCGAGCATGTAGTGAACCGACCTTGAAGCCCAAGAAAATCCCAGCTCTTTAAAGTTGATGAAAACTCCCAACTTCGACTCCTTAAGCTCTTCATATTTGTCACCATGAAGAGCTTTCCTTAGGGTAGTATGCAACTTCGAACAATCCATATGATATGAAATAGCTTTCATTGCGGGGGGCTCTTCCCCTAATGTATGTAACCTACGGGGGAGTTTTGGAATATCCATTTTTTTGTCTGCAAAACAATCAAAGACAATCATCTCAAACACACAACCATCTAGTATAACATTTTAATTATAAGTCTGGAAGACTTTCCAGACGACTTATAATTAAGTCGTCTGACAAGTCTTCCAGCTGAAAGACTTATAATTAAGTCGTCTAGAAGACTTTCTAGACGACTTAATTATAAGTCTTCCAAGACTTCCAGTAGAATGCTTTTAAAGCAGACCTGAAAATTCGGAGAAGATATAGTCGCCTTCGACACAACGGTTATAAATCTGCAAAAATAGACGTGAAAAAGAAGCGCGGTGAGAACGGTGGACTTAAGAGACAACGTTTTAACTTACCGGGGGCGAAGTTTAACGAGACGCCTCTGAGAGAAACGCCGCTAGGGTTTACAGACAAACGGCGCTAGGACTTCCTCTCGGATCTGAAATAGAGGAAGCGGCAGTGAGAACGGTGGTGAGAACGATGGTGATAACCGGTGGTGAGAACGGCGGTGAGAACAATGGATTAGAGAGAATCGACGGAAATCGCCTTTGAAATCGCCTCTTTGAGAGAAACGGCGTTAGGGTTTCTGAATTTTGCGAAAAAGTAAATGAAAAAAACAACTTATATATGTCCGGTAAATAATCCAGTTAGGTTTAAAAGTACATTGGTAAAATGGTAAAATTAAAGGTTCAGTCCGGTTTGAACATACATCAGACGACTTACTAGTAAGTCGTCTACCGTAAATATATTCACCAGACGACTTACTAGTAAATCCGCCCATACCCTAAATTTAACCCCTAAACTAAATTGAATAAATTAACTAACTAACCACGTTATAAAATCAAATTATACTTAAATAGTGTTTACTATACACATAAATAAGCACACCTAAGTAAATTTTAAAATTTTCAAAAAAACATTTATGCTTTCCAAAACATAACCCTAAGAAAACATAAAATATTACAACATATGTTGGCAAAAGCTAAACCAAAGAATATCATGACTCACTACTTTCATTCATCTATGTTGAAAACAATTAACTTTTGTTATATCTTAATTTATATCTCTTAAAACATACGTTAATTACATAATTTCAACTTTTCACTTATCAAAATATTTTTTACAAAAATTTTAAATTATTTTTAAGAAGAACTATACTAGATGACTTACTTGTAAAACAATCAAAGACAACCATCTCAAACACACAACCATCTCAAATTTTTGTAAGTCGTCTGGACAGAAGACTTGCGGGGGTTAGAAACAGAAAAAAATTTGGTTTTTTGTTTGTTCACAACGGGCTGATTATAATTTCAATAGCTTTTTAGGTTACTTTTACATTTGATTCAAGTTTGAGTTTATTTTTGTATTAAAAATTCAAGTTTTGAGTCATTTTTGCAATTCTCCCTAATTTAAACCATACATATACATAATATAAAACAAAGGTAAATGATTGGATGTTATAATAGACATCGTTAGGGTCCATCCGCGGATTAATATGATGTTTTGAACAAATTATAACCTCCCAAATAAACTAATATGAAATCCCATTAAAGAAATTGCACACCCTTTTCATTTTCACTGAACGTCTTTTGCAATAAAAAAATTCATATAAAATTTAGTTGATGTAACAACTACTAATGAACTTTTTACGAGCTAAACTAAACCATGCCGACGTTTAGTATATACAAGTTTTAATACATAAAACATTGGTGCGAATTTAAATATATAAAAATATTAGTTTGATTATTAGTAGCACAACATTATGCATAGTTTGTGATAGAAGACAATCGATGCTATGCATAGTTGTATATACAATCCTTTTGTAATAATCCGGTGAATATAAGATAAGATGATACCAAATGCTTGAAAAAATGATACTAAATGTTACGGAAAGATAAAATTGTGTATGTATGAATATTTCTTTGATATTTGTTAAAGGTGCTATTATTTTTGAAATATTCAAAGATTAAATATGGTAATAGATTAAAAGAAGAGTTATTGGTGTGTACAGCAAAATTTCTGCCATAACTCATACAAATTTTACATTTGTGTTAAAAATATTTGAAAGCATCAAATTTATTATGTGTGAGATTTGACTAAATTAATTCCTTAATTTAATTATGTAAATATTCAGAATTGTCGACATCTAAATATTAGTTTTATAGATCTTTAGCATTAACATACCAGATGTTTTTAGTCCATCGTATTTGGTAATTGGAAGTCCAAAGTAAAAAACATATTGGGACGAAAAAATTGTGCAGGTCATCTCTTTATATTCTCGTTATTTACTATATACTTATAATTGTATATTTTGCAACCTATTTACTAATATATAATGTTGTTATCGTTAAAAAGTCATTCACCCTTCGCAAAGCGCATCTCTTAACCTACTATTAGTATATTAGGCTTAAGATGTATTAATTATATTGTACAGCTTTAAAAAAAATTCACCTAGAATCAAGTTGGTCTAACTTTGTGATTATGTCTTAAAGTACAAAAATAGATTTATACAATGATTAATTCAATTTAAATATTTAAACAAATATAAGTGAAATATATCAATGATAAATTAATTTCTGTCTTTTATTTTATTTTAGATCGTTTCAGAACTTCTTTGTCCTAGATGATAAAATAGACTGCGAAGGTTTCAAGAGGACAATATTAAAGTAGTAGAAACTGTCTATTCCGTTACGTAGCTAATCAATTTTTCTTAACATTGAAGCTCGCATTGTCTGATCAAGCCTTCTACATACAGCTTTTCTTGTGATAAGACATCAAGAGTCACTTCAACGAGGAGATCTTCAGCGTTGTCTCAGACATCAAACATTTGCTAGCAAAGATGACCCTGAGAAACAACTCTCTTCTATTGGGGCAGGAATTGGGCTGCACATTTAGCCTGCTATGTAATGAATTATTAGTTAAAATAAAAAAAACTTTTAGTTTACGGTTTGAATTTTGTTTTTGTGTGTGTAGATTTTAGTTTTTTCAATTGATAACTTGTTTCATTTTAATTTTCAATATAATACATTATACTTTGGAAACATATAATAAATTTTAAGTTTTTTAATGTTGTTTTATGTGCTTAAAAAGATCAAAAATATAATTTTATAATTTTTTACATAGTAACTTATAATTTATAATCAACAATGATAAATACATAGATTTTATTTTAAAAAATAAATATAAAAGTTAGTTGACAGTATTTTAGAAATGATAATTTTTGTGTGTAAAAGTTTAAACCTATTTTTCCTCTTCTGTAAATAGTATCTAATTAATTATTGATTTTAAAATAGCACGGTTTGCAAAAAATTACTTTTTAAGAAACTAGTTTCTCTGACTTTTAGGAAATCTAATTATTAAACATCTTGAATGGCTAATAAAATACTTTTGTACAGATTAAACCTAATATTTAAATCTTAATTGGATGAAAATGGTATTTGATAAAAATAAACTATTTAAAGACTACAAACAACCAACACAACGGTCATTGTTTAAGTTTAAATGTTGAGTAATTTCTTCAACATGCCATTGTAAAGGGTCTAAGGGCTAGCAAGGTTTGCAAAAAAAAAAAATTACTTTTTAAGAAACTAGTTTCTCTGACTTTTAGGAAATCTAATTGTTAAACATCTTGAATGGCTAATAAAATAATTTTATACAGATTAAACCTAAAATTTAAATCTTAATTGGATGAAAATGGTTTTTTGATTACACAAACTACTTAAAAAAACTACAAACAACCAACACAACAGTCATTGTTTAAATTTAATTGTTGAGTAATTTTTTTCAAAATGCCATTGTAAAAGGTCTAAGGATATCTCTAACAAGCCCTCTCATTTTTAGTAGGGTCCACTTTTAAAATAAGGGGTTGAAGGGATGGTTTTCCAATGGTGACCCTCAAATTTTTTTCACTTAAAAATTTATATTTTACACTTGAGTCCTCAATTTTGTTAATAATGAATTATGATCATTAAACTTTAATTAATAAATAATAAGCACATATTAATATAGAGTATTTACATAATTAGTAAACAAAATTTAATAATAATACCAAATTATTTATGATAAAAAATAAAAAACATAAAATTGCATATAATAATAAAACACAAACAATTCAAATTACAAAATATATATAAATATAAAATACAAAACTAATCAATACACTACAAGAAAACAGTTTATTAACCACGAAATTTAGCAAAGAAAACTGGATCTCGAAAATTTACGTGAGTTATACGAGGAAACATAGTTTCCTCGTAGATTCGTCGTGAATAAACGAGAAACACGTTTTCTCGTAAAACTGTCGTAATTTAGCGAGAAAATTACGTGGCAGGGTGGATTTCCTCGTAAAGTACTCGCTACGTTTACGTGTATTTTATGAGGAAATAGTATAGCGAGGAAATAACGAGGGCAACCACTTTTTAGGTGTAAACGTGTTTTTGAAAGTTGTGCACCTACCAATTTTTCTCGTAAATTCGTGGTAAAATGTTATCTACCAAATTAAAATTTTCCTATAAATATGTTGTTTGAGTTTCAATTGAAACACACCCAACAAATTGAAAATTTAAAAGAAAAAAATATTAAAAACGTGAAAGAAAAAAATTATGTCCCGAGATGGAAATATTTTCGAGTTGCAGAGGTGGATGTATACACACAGAGATGATAACGGGAGAGTGACGAAAGAGTATCTCGAAGGGCTGGAGACATTTATGCATCAAGCAGATTCTACACCGCTCGCGCAGGAAAGCAGTAAGATGTTATGTCCTTGTCGGAAATGCAACAATTCAAAATTAGGCCCTCGTGAAAATGTTTGGAAGCATTTAATAAATAGAGGTTTCACCCCACATTACTATATTTGGTTTCAACATGGAGAAGGTTATAATGATTGTGGGAATGAAGCTAGCAGTTGTAATAGCAATTTTCAGGTTGAATCCGCGGTTGATCATTTGCATAATAGTTATTATCAGGAGGAACAAATGGTAGATTATGATAGAGTTCATGATATGGTAGGTGATGCATTTGTAGCTCATGATGATGAAGCTGAAGAACCTAATTCAAAAAAGTTTTATGAAATGTTAGATGCTGCGAATTAACCAATTTACAGTGGTTGTAGAGAAAATCTCTCTAAATTGTCGTTGGCTGCTAGAAAGATGAATATTAAAACCGATCAAATCTACCTGAAAATTGCATGGATGCATGGGCATACTTGTTTAAAGAGTATTTGCCGGAAGACAATGTGTCTGCTGATTCTTATTATGAGATTCAGAAATTGGTTTATAGTCTTGGGTTGCCTTCGGAGATGATAGACGTTTGCATCGACAATTGCATGATTTACTGGGTAGATGATGAGAAGTTAGATGAATGTCGATTATGCAAGAAGCCACGATTCAAACCAGAAGGACGATGGCATAATAGGGTACCGTACCAAAGGATGTGGTACCTACGAATTACAGACATATTGAAAAGATTATACCAATCTGAAGAGACTGGCGGAGGGATGAGATGGCATGCTGAGCATACTCAGACGGAGGGTGAGATGACTCATCCATCAGATGCAAGAGCTTGGAAACATTTTAACAATGTACATCCAGATTTTGCTAGCAATAGCCGGAATGTGTATCTTGGATTATGCACAGATGGATTTAGTCCATTTGGAATGTCAGGCAGACAATATTCATTGTAGCCAGTCTTTCTTATGCCATACAACCTACCACCAGAGATGTGCATGCGACGAGAGCTTCTATTTATGACCATATTAATACCTGGTCCGAAGCATCCAAAAATATCTCTCGATGTTTTTCTACAACCACTGATAAAAGAGTTGAAAGATTTGTGGTCAACAGGGGTGAGGACGTATGATTGTTCAACAAAAAAAAATTTACGATGCGAGTGA
The DNA here is from genome assembly GCA_905132765.1 of Moricandia arvensis. Taxonomy (NCBI): domain Eukaryota; kingdom Viridiplantae; phylum Streptophyta; class Magnoliopsida; order Brassicales; family Brassicaceae; genus Moricandia; species Moricandia arvensis. The sequence continues at coordinate 59,427 of CAJHQP010000729.1, read as the reverse complement.
TGCTTCTGTGGACCATAAGTGACTTTCCTGCATATGGGATGTTGTATGGATGGACTACACATGAGAGTTATCTTGTCCATATTGTAATGGAATGACGGATGTGTTTCAGTTGAAGAATGGTAGGAAGACAAGTTGGTTCGATTGTCACCGTCGATTTCTTCCCATTCACCATCCGTACAGAAGAAACAAGACATTGTCCAGGCACAAAAGGGTTGTGAGAGACATTCCTCCTTCATATTTAACTGGGGAACAAATCGAAGCGCAAATTGATTACTATGGTGCGCTAGAAACCGTTCCTCGTGGTGGTAGTTGGCATGTTCCCAATAATATGCCTGATTATTACGGAGTTCTGAACAACTGGCACAAGAAGAGTATATTTTGGGAATTGCCATATTGGAAGGATCTTCTTTTGCGTCACAACCTCGATGTGATGCATATAAAGAAGAATTTTTTTGAGAACATCCTCAACACAATATTGAATATCCCAGGAAAGACGAAAGACAACATAAAATCGAGGTTGGACTTACCTGATATTTGCTCGAAAAGTGAGTTACATATAAAAAGTAATGGACAAGTCCCAGTTCCGTTATTCAGATTGTCATCAGAACAAAAGTCGGTGTTGTTCAACTGGGTGGCATCAGAAGTGAAGTTTCATGATGGGTATGTTTCAAATCTTTCTAGATGTGTTGAAAAGGGTTAAAAGTTCTCAAAGATGAAGAGTCATGATTGTCATGTCTTTATGCAACGACTACTTCCCTTTGCCTTTGCGGAGCTACTGCCAACAAAAGTAACTTGTAAATTATTTTTTAAAACTTAAAAAGGCCAAAGAGATGGGAGTTCTACCGTCTCTTAAGGAACTTTACGAGAGGACCCACAAGAGCAAGGCTTGGCAATTTGTAGATCCTAGGTCTGAGCAAATCTACAACGACGTTGTTGCTTGGGTTGAAGAGCGTCAAACCCAGATGACACAGCAATCCCCCGATGGGGTACATATCATATTATCCACAGTTGAAGTGGATGAGACTACGAGCAGGTATAATTTAATTTTAATTATTATTATTCGTTTAAAATCTATTTTTTATTAGTAGCTAACATTTAAATTTATTTTTTTTCAAGGCCGTCCCTAAAAAAAGGGACGTAGATTGGGGATTGGTTTCGTTAACGATGTCCCAAGAGCGACATCATTTTATGCTCAGCGACGGGAAGATGAGACTGCCCAGCTGCGTTCGGAGTTGAACGCGACACATTCTGATTTGAGCACGACGCAAGCTCAAGTGGGTTCACTCGAGGGTATCCTCGACACTTTAGCGGCTGGAAATCCGCAATTGGAGATGATGTTAGCAGAGAGACGGAGAAATTTGGGATTTCCCGATCCAGACCGCCATGACTCTCATAACCCTTAGATCTTTTTATCTTTTTTTCTTGTAATACAAATTTAAATATTTATAAAATATTTTCATTTTCTTATATTTTAATTTAAATTCTCTTAAAATTTAAATTATTTTAATATTTTATTATAATTAATTTTCAATGCAGAAAAAATAAGTTTCGAAGTAAATTCCTCGCTACTCCTACGTGGAATTAACTAAGAAATCTAGCGTGTCGTTTACGAGGAAACTGTTACCTGGAAATTACGAGGGAATATTTACGAGAAGGTTACGAGGAAAGTTTCACGTGGAGTTTACGTGGATTTTACGAGGACAATTGCACAAGTCCATTATGAGGAAGGCTTTACGTGGTTTTAATGAGGAAAGCTTTGTGTGGCTTTTATGAAGAAACTTAGGCCCGCGTTTACGAGGAAATGTTTCCTCGTAAAATAACGAGATTTTAGCGAGGAAATATGACTTACGACGAACGTGGCACGATGTTTTGTGTTTCGTGGCCATTTCCTCGTAAAACCTCATTTACGAGGAAATAGCCACGAAAACAGCCCTCGCTAAATAATTGTTTTCTTGTAGTGATACGATTATTTCTGTAATGCTCACATATATGCTCAATCAATGCATTTTTAAGTGCTAAATGAGTTTCTTTATTTTTTATTTGAAGATTACGTGCTAAAAATTGTTGGAAACGCATATCTTCATTTATGGTCATCTCAATGTTTATTGGTGGTGACGGTCTTGCATCTTGAATCGGTGCATTGATATCTCGTTCATCTTCAATTATCATGTTATGCATTATACTACATGATGTCATTATATCATGCAATACCTCTTTCTTCCAATAACGTGAGGATTCTGCGACGATAGCAAATTTGGATTGTAAAATTCCAAAAGCTCGTTCCACATCTTTCCGACATGATTCTTGTTTTGCTGCAAACAATTTTTTCTTTGGACCTTGGGGATCGCTTATTGTTTGGAAAATTTTGACCATTTAGGATGTATACCATCAGCCAAATAATAACCCATGTTATATTCTTGACCTTGAATTGTGTAATGAGCCGGAGGAGTGGTACCTTGAGCAAGCTTGGAAAATAATTTAGAAGACTTAAGAACATTAATATCGTTGTTGCTGCCTGGCATTCTGAAATAGGCATGCCATATCCATAGATCACAATTCGCAACCGCTTCAAGAATGATTGTAGGTGACCTGCTACAGCCTGCAAATTGTCATGCCTATGTCGTGAGACAATTTTCCACTTCCAATGCATACAATCAAGACTGCCTAACATTCCTGAAAATTCACGTTGTTGTTCGATACTGAGAAGTCTGGAAACGTCCTCTGGTGTTGGTGACCTGAGATACCAGTCTGAAAAGACAGAAACAATTGCAAGACAAAATCTTTTTATGCATTCAACTGCAGTAGACTCCCCTATTTTGATGTATTCATCGGTCGCATCAGCAGGCATGCCATATGCTAAGATCCGAATAGCAGCTGTTACGTTTTATAAATTTGATAAGCCAAGTCTACCAGATGCATCACGTCGTTGGTTGAAGTAGTTGTCATGTTGCTTAACAGAATCGACAATGTGAATATATAACCTTTGTGACAATCTAAATCGACGACGAAACTCTCTTTCACTATACATGATTATCAGAAAAATAATCATTGTACAAATTATGATGAGCATTTTCTCTATCACGAAGAATAACTGCACGACCGAAGATAGAGCCACGATGACTTACATGATTATTGTCCTAACTGAGTTCGTGAATAAGACGATTGTTGTTGATAAACAAGTTAACCGTAGTTTGTTGTTCTCTCTCCATTGTCTCGTTTTCATCAATAATCCATCGATCAAACTCAGATGAGTCTGAATAAGAAGAAGAATTTTGAAAAAATGAATCTTCGATATTAAAATTCATTTTTATCTGAAATTTTGTTCATATGTTCTTAGATGCAAATGCAAGTCTATATATAGAAATAAATATTACTATATCTCACCAATCATTAAATTGAAACTTTGTCATTTTCCTATTCAACCTCCAACCATATCCAACCTCCAACCATATTCAATTGATCACTCCATTCAATAGGTTATTCAATAGATTTCTTGTCTTACCAACCATTAAATGAAATTTTGTATTTTCCTATCCAACCTCCAACCATATTTAGTAGACAAGAAAGCCTCCAACCATAATTTATGTTCAATCATACGGATTATTTGGTATCACCAATTTGTGTATAAATAATAAAGTTTACCAAATGAAAAATCTCATCTTACTAAATCACACTTTTCTCATCCCACTCATTTGTTTCTTTATCTTGTTTACAAAAATGGAGAAAAATAGATACACATCATTCAACCAACAAGAAGATGAGTTGTTATGTCATATCTATTTAGAAATTTCACAAGATCCCATTGCTAGCAACAATCAAACTCTGAAGAAACTATGGAAAAAAATAGAAAAAAGTTACAATGAAAAAAAAACCCAGAGAATTGGAAAATTAGAAGTCATATGTCTTTAGAAGGTAGGATGGGTATTATTTTGTATGATGTTAGAAACTTGAAGAGTTGTGTGATCCAAGTTTAAAATAGGCATCCAAGTGGTGCATCCGATCAAGACATTGTAAGTATAAATTATATTAGTATTTTATATATTTTTATTAGTGTTTATGTATCTAATCAAGCTCTTTAATTCCAAAAAAATATTTGCAGATTGAGAAGGCAAAAAAAATTAATGATGCAAGACCCAAAACTAAAAAGGGGTTTTAAGTTTGATCATGTGTGGATTTTAATGAAATATATTCCAAAGTTTTCAGCTAATGTAAATATCTTTATCCTGGATATTGAGAGCGATACAGTCAGTTCTCCAGCATCACAATCTCCTGGATTTTCTTCATTCTCAATCAATTTAAATAGTGACGATGATGATTCAAATTCGTCATAACGTCTTATTGGATCGAAGAAAGAAAAACTCAAAAGAAAACTTGGTGAAGGTAATACTTCATCTATGGAAAATTTGTTTTGTCAAATGAAAAAATCCTAAATTTCTTGAAAGAAAGTGCGTCATCTAGGGGAAAAAAGTTATGAAATGGTTCAGTTACGCATGAAAAATCAAGCAAAAAAAAAATTAGCTCTATAATAAATGGAGGAAGAAAATAAAATCATGTTGTGAAATTTAAATTATATCGATGATATTAATACTCGCCAGTTTATCCGATGTGAACAAGCATGACCCATACAAAAAAGCACTCAGCAACAACAATCCGAAGAGACTGCTCCAAATTTATGACGACAATATTTTGGTGATCTTGGTGGTTCGAGACCAAATTTACCTGAATATTAGTGATGTAATAAATATTTTAATGTGTAATATTTCAGGTTATGTAACTTTTATTTTGATGTAAAATATTATGATTGTATTATTATTTTAAATATGTCTAAAATGTTTTGAAATGTATTATTATTTCTGTGTGAAATAATATATTTATATTATATTTTTATTAATAATATTATAATTTTGTATATAATATTTATGAATATATTATTATTATTATTATTATCATTATTATCTGAAATTAATTATATAAGATCAGAAATTATAATATTTAAATGTTGATGTAGTTATAATACTAAAATGTAACATAAAAATAATAAGTATAAAATCACAAAACATATATAAATAAAAGGATTAAAGTGAAAAGTAAATAGTGTTTTAAGGGGGTGAATAGTGCACACTCATATTTAAGGGTGCACTATTCACCCCCGTAAAATTTGAGAGGATAAAAGGCTGTTGGAATGCAAAACCTTTAAAAAAATAAGGGGATAAGTGGTTGTTGGAGATGCTCTAAAAGACTCTGCTTTATCTAAAATTTATAAAAATGATATTTACTACATAATTATTTTTATAAAACCAACCTTTAAACAATTTCCATGTGATAATAAAGTTATTTAAGGTTATGCGTGAGTTTTTCTATTGTCAGAATACAATTTTTGTCTCTTCTTTTTTTACTTTTTACTAGATTTTGACATGTACTTTAGAACGGAGAGTTTATTATTTTTATTGAATTCTTTTATTTAACAAAATTATTATCTAATACGTAATTTATGTGTGTTAAACATTACAAGAAAACGTATTTGTAACAACAAAATTTTACGACGAAATTACTTCGTCATAAATGTACAAATCTATTACTAGGACGTTACGACGAAATCCAAATTCGTCGTAAAGTCCTTGTAAATTTACGTCTAAAAGTATTCGTCGTAATCGACATGTACGTTAACAAGGAATTTACGACGAATTAGAATGTTCGTCGTAAATTCCTTGTAGGATTACAAGTTTTTTACGACGAAAAATTTTCCTGTTATGTTTGGTGAAAATATGTTTACAGTGTCCTTTACAAAAGTAGACTCGTTGTAAATTCCTTGTAAAGCATACGTGAGAGAGTTGTAAAATTCTAGTAAATGTTTTCCTTGTAAATTAATTATTATATCTTCACCTACCAGATTCAGAAACTTCCTATATGTATGTTCATTATCATAACAACATACCACAAAAACGAAAAAAGAAAAGAATAAAAAAAATGTCGGATGGTAGAAATATTTATGAGTTACGGAGTTGGATGTATACACACAAGGATATTGACGGTAAAGTGACGGATGTATTTTTCAGGGGGCTAGAGAATTTCATGTACCATGCGGGTAGTACACTGATCACGTATGAAAGTGGTAAGATGTTATGTCCTTGTCGGAAGTGCAAGAATTCATAAATTACCGGTAGTGAAACTGTATGGAAGCATTTATTAAACAAAAACTTTACATCACATTACTATATTTGGTTTCAACATGGAGAGGTTTATGGTGGAAATGAAGCTAGTATTAGTAATCACTACAAGAAAACGTGACTATAACGACCACGAATTACGACCACAAATGTGAAGTCGTAAATTTACGTCGCTATTACGACTAACTTACGACTAAAAAACATTTCGACGTCATCTGATTGTAACTTTGCTACTAAAATGTTTAGTCGTAAAGTAGACATCACTTTACATCTGCTTTACGACCAAATTTGGATTTAATCGTAAGCTAGTCGTAACTTTACGACTAACTTACATCTACTATCTGGCATCCAATTGACAGCCAAATTACGACTGTTGTAGTTGTACATTGGTAGTTTTGTTATGATAAAACGTAAAATCGTTGTAATCTAGTTACTTACCAAAATCGAAATTTTCCCTATAAATATGATCTTCTCCCTCATTCTTAAGATGCACCAAAAAAACAAAAAAGAGTGAAAAAATGTCAGGAAATATCTATGAGCATCGGAGTTGGATGTATGCGCATAAAGATTCAGAGGGAAGAGTGACAAACAAATTTCTCAACGGAGCTGAGATATTCATGTACCAGGTCGGACAGACGCCTCTCACACGGGAAACGGGTAAAATGTTATGTCTCTGTCGTAAATGCAACAATACGAAGTTTGCTGCTAGTGAAACGGTCTCGAAACATATAGTAAATAGAGGATTTACTCCACATTACTATATCTGGTTTAACCAGGAAGAGAGTGATAATAAGAATGAAGCTAGTAATAGTAATCATGTTGTAAATGTTCGTAACAGAGAATCACATGTGCCTTCTGAAAGTTACTATCAAAAGGATAATATGGTAGATCATGATAGGATGCATGATATGGTTACAGATGCATTTTGTGAAATAACATCAGTAATAGAGGAGGTAGAAAATGTAGAGGGACCTAACTTGGATGCAAAAAGATTTTATGAAATGCTAGCAGCAGCTAACGTGCCTATTTATGAAGGTTGTAGAGAAGGTCTTTCTAAATTATCATTGGCAGCTAGGATGATGAATATCAAAACTGATCATAACTTACCTGAAGTTTGTATGGATGCATGGGCTGAATTGTTTAAAGAGTATTTGCCTGAAGAATGGGTATGACAATGGATCCAAATTGGGTATGACAATGGGTCAAAATTGGTCGTAATTGTTTTGGAATTTCCTATAAATAGAGGTCATTTGGGTCCAAAAATTAAAAAAAAATTAAGAATTTTGTTTTATATATAGATTATCTTCCGCAAAAATCTATCAGACGCCTGAAGGTTCCTCCTAAAAAACGATAATTTCGTTTCTTAGGATGAATCCTCAACATCTGATAGATTTTTCTCGAGATAAAATTGTATCGATTGATCGGTTAAACAGAGGTTTATCAAAAGGTTTGATAAACCTCTTTAAACTTTCCGTATTAAACTGGTGGTCCCTATGTGGTCGTACGTTTTGAGTCCTTCTTTAGTCGTAAATTAGCCATCGTTTTACGACTACTGGTTCCAAGTTGGACCCACTTTGGTCGTAATCCCAAGTCTCTATCTGGTCGTAATCCCAAGTCTCTATCTGGTCGTAAAGAATTTTGGACTCTACTTGGTCGTAAGGTTACGACCACATAACTACTGCGAGTCCCAAGGTGGTCGTAACCTTACGACCACATAACAACTATTAGTCCCAAAGTGGTCGTAAGTTTACGCCTACATAACGACTAACATAAAATTCTATATATACAACGCTTTGGCGAAGCAACTTGGTTGCTCTCTCACCTCTCTCTAACAACTGAAAAGCCACCCCAGCATGTATGTTTTTTCTTAGATTTAGGTGGTTAGTTAGGTGATTAGATTAGGTTTGGAATTAGTTTAGGATGGAAGTCGATTAGGATGATGTTATAATGAAATTAGAATATGGTTATAATTCTTTATAATTATATTAACATCTATGTTTTTTTTAATTTTTCAGATTGACGATATTGCAATGAGCGGTAGAAAGAAAATTAGGAACATGGCGTCCGCGTCCGGGAACTCCTACGCGAGTACTTTTCTCGGACAGTCGTCGTCGAATCATGATGGTTCGACCTCCAGCACATCTTCATCGGGCCAGGGCACTGTCCCGGACATCCAACTTCCAGCGTATGTGCCTCCAACGCCATACGACCCAAACCCAGCTCCCTATTATCCGCATTTCGAAGACGCGGCTGTATTCTTCCAATATGACGACCCAATGCCACAGCATCACGATCAGCAGGCTCAGCAGCATCATGATCATCAGCCTCTACACCAGCATCCACAGCAGCAGCCTTCACAGCAGCAGCCTCCACAGCAGCAACCTCCTTATCAGCCTCAGGCTCCGCCTCCTGGAGCTGCTCCGGCTCGTGGAGCTGCTCCGCCTCGTGGAGCTGCTCCGGGTCCTAGAGCTGCTCCGGCTCCTGCACAGCCACATCCAGATTTCCTGGTGCCACCAAATCTTCCATATGCACGATATACAGTGGAAGACATTCTCCAGATGCCGGGCCGACAAGGTTTAGACATCATCTATCCCGATCGCCCTCAAGGCACATTTTGGTATGTCAATTAATTAATTGATTATTTATTTTAATATATATCCATTAATTTAATAAAATCAGGTCTAAATATATGTATGGTTTCAAATGTTGTAGGTTTTTAACAGACGGTTGTGTGGGACATAACGTTGGTGATATCATCAGGGCAAACTTTCGGGAAGCGCATCCGAACTGATCTCTTACACCAGAGCATGTTCGCATCACTTGGTTCAAGTGCTTTGCGGTTAGTTTTAAATATTATTTTATTTATTATTGATTTAAAATTTATTAGTTTATCTAATATTTAATTAATAATTTTAATTCATGAATAATATTTTGTAGCAAAAATGGAATTGGTCCCTCGGTGTGAACGAAAAGGTGAAGGAGGGGTTCTACAAGAAGGCTCCGCAACGCCTAAAAAATATTGTTTGCGATTGGAAGGAAAGGTGGAGGGTTAAAGGGGATAATGCAAAAGAATCCTACCTTAGCAATGACGTTTGGAAAGGCTTGAAGGTTTACTGGAATTTTTCTGACTCGATCGCGAGGTCTCTCAAGTGCGCGACTGTCCGGATGACCGTGATGCTGAAGGTAACTTGCCGGTACGTCATACTTTCGGACATACTCCACACACGGGGAAGGCTCTACAGATTATAAGTTTTTACTTGATTTTTTTTACTTTTTATTAAGTATTGAACGCCTCATGAGTTTAATTAATTGGAATTTTTTTAATATAGGCTGCCAAAGAAGGAGCACCACCATCGCTGGCCGGTCTTTACAAGCAAACACATCAGCATGCCGATGGCACTTTCTCGCATCCTATAGCAGAGAAGATCTACAACAATGTAGAGGCCCGAATCCAAGATGTGCAGACTCAGTTGACGCAAGCAAATCCGGAAGGCACACCAGTCCAGCTTTCCACCATCCAACAAGACAAAATTTTTGAGGAGGTAACATATTCAACTTTTAAAATTTCTGTTTACATAGAATTTTTGATTTTTAATTTAGTTACTAATTAATTTTTTATTTGAAGGTTGTCCTGAAGAAAAGGGGACGTTTAGTTGAGATCAGAACTGTCAACGATGTCTCGAGGGCGAGAGCTGAACACACTGCAAGAAGGGAAGAAGAGTCCTCTCTTCGGAGGGATTTGGCAGCAGACAACAATGTCATAGCCGACCACAACAACAAATTTAAGGCTATGGCAAACTTCTGCGATCTCATGATAGAGTCAACCCCCAACCTCAACCCGACTGTTTCCGCTGCGTGGCAGAATCTACGTGGGAGCTTAAACCCAGTGCCTACTCCAGAAGAGCATGCGGATTTAGAGAGACGTGCAGATCAGACTAGTTTCGATCTCTTGCACGAGATCAACCTAAACAATTAATTTGTTTTTTTCGGTTTATTTTTTTGTATATTCAGAATGTATATTATGAATATTATTAGGTTTATTATGAATATTATTAGGTTTATTGATCTTCACTCTATATTTTCTTTTCAATTTATCAAATTTTAAAAATTAAAAAATGAATAATTTTAATATTTTAATTAAATAAAATATTTTTTAAAAATTAATTGTTTAGTCGTACATTAGTCTCAAATGTTACGACCAATGAACCTCTACTACAGATGTAAAGTAGTCGTAAGCTTACAACCACATTACATCTATCTAAGAGGTTCATTGGTCGTCAATGTGCAACCAACCTACGACTCAAAGTTACGTCTACCTTACGACCACATGTTTTACGTTTCTTACGACTAGCACTATTAGTCGTAAACATATGACTACTTTACGACCAACGCTTCTGGTCGTACGTTACGACCATATTATATCTAAATATGTATTACGACTAGTGGTTAACGACCAAATAGATTTGGAAGTAATTTGGTCGTAATGTTTCATTTACGACCAACTTACTACCAATTTCGTAGTTGTTATGTCCTTGTATTCTTGTAGTGAATAGTAATTGTCAGCATGTTGTAATAGTCAAGAACCATAACATTTGGATAATGAATATAGTTACCATCAAGAAGAGCAGATGATAGATCATGATAGGGTTCATGACATGATTACTATTGCATTTTTACCTGAAACCACTACAACAATAAACTTAAATGCGAAAAGGTTTTATGAGATGTTAGCTGCTGCAAATCAAGCAATTTACCCTGGTTGTAGAGAAGGTTTCTCTAAATTGTCTCTAACAGATAAGATGATGAATATTAAAACAAATCATAATTTACATGCGAATTGCATGGATGCATGAGCCGAATTGTTTAAATAGTATTTGCCAGAAGACAACGTGTCAGCTGAATCTTATTATGAGATTCAGAAATTGGTATACTCTTGGGTTGCCTTCGGATAGATGTTTGCATCGACAACTGCATGATCTACTGGAGGGACAAGGAGAAGTTAGTAGAGTGTCGTTTCTGCAAGAAGCCATGATTCAACCACAGGGACATGACATGAATAGGGTACCGTACCAAAGGATGTGATACCTACCAATTACAGACATGTTAAAAAGATTATATCAATCTGAGAGGACTGCTGGAGCGATGAGATGGAATATTGAACATGTCCAGAGGGATGGCGAGATCGCTCATCCGTCAGATGCAAGAGCGTGGAAACATTTCAACACGGTGCACCCAGATTTCGCAAGAAATATTCAGAATGTCTATCTTGGATTATGCACAAACGGCTTTAGTCCATTTAGAATGTCTGGGAGACAATATTCTTTGTGGCCAGTCATTCTTACGCCGTACAACCTGCCACCGGAGATGTGCATGAAACAAGAATTTATATTCTTGACCATATTATTCCATGGTCCGAAGCATCACAAACAGTCGCTAGATGTTTTTCTTCAACCACTGATACAAGAGCTGAAGGACTTATGGTCAACAGGGGTGAAGACATATGATTGTTCCTTGAAAAATATTTTTACGGTGCGAGCAATTCTGCTATGGACTATAAGTGACTTTCATGCTTATGGGATGCTGTCTGGATGGAAAGCACATGGAAAGTATCTTGTCCATATTACCTTGGATTGACAGATTCTTTTCAACTGAAGAATGGTAGAAAGACATGTTGGTTTGATTGTCATCGTCGATTTTTTCCCCTTACTCATCCATACCAAAGAAATAAGACATTGTGTAAGTAAAAAAGAGTTGTCAGAGACACTCCTCCTCCATATTTAACTAGAGAACAAACTGAACAACAAATTGATCACTATGGAGATCTGGCAACTGTTCCTCGTGGAGGAAACTGACATGTTCCTACAAATATGGCTGATGGGTATAGGGTCGCTCACAATTGGCACAAAAAGAATATATTTTGGGAGCTACCTTACTAGAAGGATCTTCTTTTGTGGCACAACCTCGATGTGATGCATATAGAGAAGAATTTTTTTGACAACATCATAAATAAAATACTAAATGTTCAAGGGAAGAAAAAAGACAGCAAAAAGTCAAGAGTGGACTTACCTGATATTTGCTCGAGAAGTGAGTTGCATATCAAGAGCAATGGAAAGGTTCCAGTTCCTATCTTCAGATTGTCATCAAAAGCAAAGACGACTTTGTTCAACTGGGTGACATCATAAGTGAAGTTCACTGATGGTTATGTTTCAAACCTCTCAAGATATGTTGAACAAGGTCAAAAGTTCCCAGAAATGAAGAGTCATGATTGTTATGTGTTTATGCAACGACTACTTCCATTCGCTTTTGTCGAGCTTCTTCCAACAAATGTACATGAATCACTTGCATGTATATATTTTGATTAAATAATAATTTATGATATGATATGTTAATTATGATAGATATGGGGTCATTTTTTTGCAATATATAGGCATTGTGGTATTCTCCAGGGACTTGGGCACACGTACGTTCAAGGAAGATGTCATGCAACAACTCCATGAGAACATTCGATCTTAATCTACAACCTAAAGATATTTCCTCCTGCATTTTTTGACGTCATGGAACATCTAGTTTTCCATGTCCCGTACGAGGCATTGCTTCATGGACTTGTTCATTACAGATGGGTATATCCTTATGAGCGCTCCATGATACATTTGAAAGGGAAACCAAAAAATCTCGCAAAGGTCGAAGGGTCAATAGTTGCTGGAAGTTTGACAGCAAAAACATCGCACTTCACATCATACTACTTCGCACCAGAAATCCGCACTAGGAAGAGAGTTCCTAGAAGATATGATGATGGTGGAGTCATCCCAACATATCCAGTTGACGGTGTTCCTGACATTTTCTACCAAAGTTGACGATTTGGTTGTAAATTGAAAGAAGTTTGGTGGTCTAGTGAATAGGATAAGAATAGTGTCCACACTTATATTCTGCTCAACTGTGAGGATGCAGTGACACGTTCATTTGAAAGGTAAATATATATTGTTTTTAAGTTATATTTTGAAGCTATTGTTTTTAAGTTATTTATAAATTGTGTATTTTTTTGCAGCTTGTTTGTTACGCAATCAATACTAGGAATATCCACAACTGAGATGGAGAAACAGAAATATCAATAATTTGTCAAGTTGTTGAAGACTCATGTACTTTATATGGTAAACACTTAAGTATAATATTTATTTCTAACGGTGTTAATTTTTTGTAGGTTGATTATGATGATCCATACTACCCGATATGGTTTCACGATTTGGTCCTAGGTCTTGTAGCAAAGGTGACCACATCACCTATGTATTTCACACGAGGTTTTACTTTTCACGCATACGAGTATGGAAGACGACGGGAAACAAGTAACTACGGAGTGTGTGTGATAGGTGAAACAGATATTTACGAGATTTTGCAGGAGATTATTAAAGTTGAATTTGTGGGATTACTGAAGCTGAAGTGCGTCCTCTTCAAATGTGACTGGTTCGACCCCGTTCTGAACAGAGGTACTCGAATTAATAAATTCGGTGTTGTCGATGTTAGTTCTGGAAGAAGATACAACAACAATTAGAGTCTTTCATCTTAGCTTCTCAAGCCAAATAAGTTAGCTTCATTTCATACCCACGCCTTAGAGATTCTGGAATAACTTGTTTAGCGGCTATCAAAATTACTACTCGTGGACGAATAGCTGCTGGAGAAGAATTACCTTTGCAAGAAGAAGCGTTCATCACTGAGGTTGAAGTACTTGAACAACAAACCAATGACATTCTTCTCATTTACCCGGATAACCGTCAATATGAAGATCTTCGCGACGATATGACAGATGAAGCAGTTGAAGACAAATTTGGTGAAAATGATGATGATCATTGTACTGATACTGATGAAGACTCGAATGACTCTGAATGTAAATAATCGATTTTAATATTTAAATATGTGTAAGACTTCTTTTATGTGTGTTATTCGGTTGATTTATAGAACTTGTTAGTTCGGGGTTTAAAGCTTTAATTTGAGTATTAATTTGGAGTTTAATTAATGATATAATTGGAGTTTTGCGTTTAAAGTGATTTAATTAAGGGTTTAGGGTTTATATTTGATCACAAACAAAAAAAATTGGAGTTTAGGGTTTAAGGAAAATGGGATGAAGAGTGAAAGAAAGATATGAAGTTATAGATAAGTGACTTCTGGGTTTAGGGATTTGATTTTCAGGGTTTTAGATATATTCATTGTAACTTCGTCATAATTGAAAACACGTGCGTGGTACATTCTTCCTATTGGTTCTTAGTAAATTCATCGTAATTGAAAACACGTGCGTGGTAAATTTGTCGTAATCGAAAACACGTGCGTGGTACATTCATTGTAACATAACGATGAATTTAGTAGAACTCCGAATTTCTATATATACTCGAGGATCAGTAACGAGGCAAGCCTCATGTATTCCTTCCAACCTTCTCTCTGCAGTTTAAGGTATGTCTGTTATTTTTTGTTGTTGTTTTTTTAGGTTAGATAGTTAATAGGTGGTTAGTAGGTGGTTAAATTAAGGAGCATAACTTTATTAGAAACTGATTAGATATTTTTTGTAAACTGATTAGATATTTTTAGAAACTGATTAGATATATTTTTTTAATTTAGATGGCACCTAGGAGAGGACCACTTATTCCGACATATTCGCACCATGTACTGGGACATTTAGTTCAGCTCCATCGTCTTCTTCAGATCCGGTGGCGGTCCCGGAGTCACATGGATTTTCTTGGGCTCCTTCTCGTCCTTATGCATCCCTTATACACCATCTGATGCCTGCACCTCCTCCTCTATATGAGGCGCCTCCACAGGCACCACATCCTACCCTAGAAGGTGGAGTCCTTCCGTATTTGCTTGTCCCTCCATCCGCATCGTACGCTACATATACAGTCGATGATCTTCTTGCTCAGCCTAGACCAGTAGGACTGAAGATTCTGGCTTCGATGCCGCGGATACTTATTGTTTAAGTTTTTAATTTTATTAATTTTATTTTTTTAACATTATATTTATTATACTCATCTAACAAGTTCATATTATTTTCAGGCTTGGAGTCGATAACTGTGTCGAACGAAGCGTTTTTGACACAATCAAAGGTTATTTCATCGAGGCCCATCCAAACTAAGTATGACTCCCGAGCACGTTAGGACCACGTGGTTCAAATTTTTTGCGGTAAGCGTTTTCCATTCTCTTATTTGATAATTAATTATTTATTTTAATTTTTTTTCTAATTCATTTGATTTTTCTTTATTACAACAAAGGTGGCACTTGTCCTTAGCAATCAACGAGAGGGTTAAGGAGGATTTTTTTGCTAGAGCAAAGATCCACCTTTACAACACCGTCTCAGATTGGAAGGACAAGTGGGAGTACTACGGGCATGATGCGAAACCCACCGAGCTAACGAAGGATGTATGGGATGGCCTCATCGCCTATTGGAAGCTACCCGGCTCGGTCCGTAAATCCAACAGTTGCTCTGCTTCCCCTAGGACGAAGGATGCGGATGGTAACTTGCCCATGCTTTATACAACCGGACAAAACCCTAGGTTTCGGTTCTTCTGCGGCGTCCTAGAAACATTTCAATTCCCTTTCGTCTGCAGTCATGAGAGCTCCAGAGAGTCTCATTATCTCAGAGGTGCGCTTTGAGCCGCCATATGCAGGCGGCATGGTGCGGTGGCTCTCTCAGGGGTGCTTGAGTTTCCGGAAAGATGTTGGCTTCTTGGTGGTGCCTTGCCGATCTCCTCTGCGCAGTTCTCCTCTAGTTTTTCGAATTTTGGTTTGGACCTCCTCTTGTTTTTCATTGTTTGCTTACTCCTCGCTGACACCGAGAGTGCTCATTGTGTCACAGGCTCTGTTTACCGGTTCTCATAGCCAGCAAATGACGTAGCGGTTTTGCTCCTTGTAGTTGCAGCTTCAGTACCTCATTTGGCAATGTGGACATCCATGTGCCAAGTGAGATTGACTGATTTCGCTTGGTAGTGTGCTTGAAGTTTTTTTGCAGGTTGTAAGAGGTTCTATATAGGGTGCAACAGCGTTATCAAACCCGACCTTTGGCATCATGGGTGACTATGTTCAGTTGGGGTCTTGGTAGCTTTCCTCAGGTATGGCTATCCTAATCCTTCTCTCCTCGGGTCATTTCGCGCTTCAACGACTACAAAAATACAAGCTTGGAAAGAACTTTGATAACCAGATTCTTCAGGCGACGTCTTGGGAACTCCGGCATCCAAGGCAACAAGGTAAAATCCACGTCCTTACGGTTAGCGTCAATGGAAGAGAACAGTCATTGGTAGTCTAGTGATTATAGAGCGCTATAGCAGAATGCGCCGAATAGGTGATTGTAAACATCTGAGGTAGATCATTTCGTTCGAGTCCAGTTTGTATTCGACATTGATGTCCGGTTCGGGATACAAATATATATATATATATATATATATATATATAAGTTTTATAAAAAAAGTTATGCTTCGAATGAACTTAAAAAAGCATAATCCATAATATACCACATATAAATGCAAAGTTATTTTCTTATGAATTCCAGGTTTAATGGAATATATTGTTGGATACTCTCCTAGACAGTAGAGACCACCTCCTAATGGTCTTATAGCTCACTCACTGAAATGGGCTCGCTACTTTCGCACTAAATTTGTTGGTGAAGTTACCTACCAAAAGGGCCTGAGGTCGTCATCAACATCGCATGTGGAAGTTATGGCCTGAGGTCGTCATCAACATCGCATGTGGAAGTTATGGCCTGAGGTCGTGAAGCCCACGTGACTGCATTCTTTGTTCAAACTTGACATGTTAATGTGTTTCGTTCTTCTTCTTCTTCTTCTTTTTTTTTAATCAAAAATGAAACTCTACCAGTAAGAATTTGGACAAATGTCAAACAATGACAGGAGATAATTCCCTATATGTGAATCTACGATCTCGTTCTATCGTTATAAAAACAACCGACCAGATTGTGATTTGTTATAGATATCTGTGATCTAAATCTTATCGAGACCAACTCACAAATCTCAAAATTTGTAATTAATAATTTCAGTAAGACCATATATATGGTCGATGATAGAGACGACAAGTTCTGGATGGGTTGTATTTAATTAAGAACATCATTGATTGCAAAATTCTGTAAACATACGAATATCAACCAAAATTCTCAAAATCATTTTAACGTGTCTATATAGTTATTTTTAGGCTGGAGAATACCTTCTGTTGAAAAAAAAAAAGAAAGAATACCTTCTGTTATAGGGATCGACGACCAAAATAATGCTCCTCACATGTAATGATTTTTCTGTCGTTAAATGCGGTTTCCCCGCGCTTCATACAAAAGAAGAAACAAAATCGATATTAGATATGTTCTTAGATTTGTTTTTTTTTGTATAGAAATTTGACAAATACTATTTTATTAAATTTATTATGGTTTCGATTATTATTCGTTCGTCGTAGTACCAACGATGCACATGGGATTTCGAATAATCAATTTTCATTGTTGAAAGTTATGTCATGTTTGCACTTCTACATAATAAATGTAGAGAAAGCTGAAAAACAAAATATTGTATAGACTCTCATAAGAATTATGATTAGATCAACAGGGTATAAGTATTATTGGTTAGGTCCGAGAGAAAAGATACTTAGTTGTAGATAAGTTAGTTGTAGCTGTAAAGTTGTTATTGTAGATTTTTTTTGCAAAGACTTTTGCTTTGGTTAAATTTATTGTAGCTGTAAGCTATAGACGGTAGATATTTAAAAATAAAATATAGGAAATATGTGATGTATATATAAAATAAATATTTTTTGTCAATTAAATTATTTTTATTAATATTTTTAATAAATTATCAAAGTTTACTATTATTTAAATGTGATATTTAAATATTATTTATGTTATTTCAAATATTTCAATAATTTTAAAAACACCCAAAATTATATTAAAATATTTATAGATGTTTTAAATTATGATTATCTAATTTATTTGATATTATAGATAGTTTTGTTTTCATTTTACCGATCCTACAGCCTACAAAAGAAAGATGTAAGTTTTTTACCTAAAATGCATAAGAAACAAAATTACTTTAATTTTTTTGCTGTAGCTTCAAAAGTAAAGTTAAAACATGATTAGTATAAATTAATAGAAACTTGATGTAGGTTTTAACTTTTAAAAATAAAACTACAACATGATTGGTAAAGTTCACAGTTTTAAAAACAAATAAAGCTAAAGTAACAAGATAAAGCCCAACCAATCACCCACAATATATTTCACGTGTCAACTATTTATAAGATGTATTACAACGACAGAAATACTTGTTTTTAGGTATTTGGGTATCAATATGAGCTCTCTTAGATGCGGTGATTCGAAAGAAACTATAAATCATTTTCTTTTTGAATATCGCCTTGTCTTACATGTTTGAACTTTATCGAACTATTTATCTCTTTTGGATTTCTTCACGAGTAATTATGTTTACGAAAACATGGACTTCCTAATTTGGAGCAAAAATATGTGGTCCATTTGGAACCACTTATTGGCATTTTCCATTGAATCTTGCAGTAGGCAATGAATACGAAAATGTTTAATGGAAAGGATGTCTCACCTCTTGATACCCTCCAGCTAGCCTCACTCAAAGCAAAATGCTGGAGAAAAGCTAACATTCGAGAAATGGAGAGGAAGATGACGCACCTCTGGTTTCTACCGCTGCTTTGACTTCCCCATGGGATACCAAATCATAATTTGCCAAATTTATGCCTCGTAGATCAGTTATGGTACGTTCAGTGGAGTAGGGTGGACCCATTTGTATCAAACGAGAGTTGAACACTTTGGACTAAATAGGCTGCCACAAAATTTCTTAGCTCTTGAGATAGAAAAAAAATTATAGGCAATGTCCGGTTTACGAGATTTATGTATTACTACAATGCAAGTAGAGACAAATCTCTCGACTTGGTGGACATGAATGCTAACTCAGTTGACTGGCCAGCGTTTGCTCCTGAGCTAGTATCATTTCGCCTTCTACGACTATTATTTTTTATTTTTTGGACTTTAGTTTTAAAAACTATTTAAAGCATGGGTGATAATTTATATAGTTGTAGATAGAAATTAAAGTAAAAGCTACTACTTACATCACAACCAATTACTCTTGATGTCTATGATAATTGATAGTTTCTTGCTTGATAATATTTTTTGGATTATAGATTCATAAATTGCTGTTGATAAAAATGGGATTAATGTTCAAAAGTTACAAAAAAGTAAATCATTGGTCGTCAAAAAAAAAGAGTAAATCATTGTGTGTATATTCATGACCAGCATTTGTAAACTTCAAAAGATATCAAACTTATGAGATACCTATCTCTTACATTTGAATGTATACACATGCACGCAGCCTGCCAGCTTTCACTGACATTACAAGGGAATATATACTGACATTACAAGGGAATATATATAAATAGCGATTGGAAATCCAAATTTGGATTCAGTGCACTTAACTAGCAACACTTACATCCAAAAAAAAAAAAATTGCAACAGGTGCGCATCGAAACATACATATGAATAATTAAATAAATACAGTTATATGAATGAAAATATTTTGGAAAATGTTAAATACACTTTCCAAAATATAAGAAAACGAAATATTTGTATAGATGTGAAGATTTGTTGTTGTGCCTTTAAACTTGGGGACGATGAGTTAATTTCATCGTTCATCAGGTACACGGTCGGTCCATGAAACCCGGAATACCCAGTTAGAGACAGTCCTCTTCCTCAAACTCTTGATCCTCTCATGGCTGCTCTTTGATATCAATCTCCTACTATCTGTTGACTCTACGTATTCTTTGAGCCTTTTCATCGCCACATCTAGTGTCTCTTCACTCATGTTCGCGAAACAAACCCTAAACCAACCCGGTTCAGTACAATGACAGGATGAACCGGGTGAAATATTCAGTTTCACTTCGTATACAATCTTCTTCCATAGCTCAAGCTCTGCTTCAAATGTGTTTGTGTCCAAGAGATGCCTCATGTCGACCCAACAAAACAAACCAGCGTTGCTTTTATTAAGACAAGTAACCCCCGCAGCTTCAAGACCGGACAAGAGTTGCTTTTGACGAATCTTGAGTCTTGTCTTGTTCTCTTTGAGGTATGTTCCTGTGAACTTCTTGTCGGAAAGCATTGCAGAGAGAAGGTACTGTGTTTGGGAAGAAACGAGGCCAAAACTCGACATTTTTGTCGCAGCTGAAACAACCGTTTCATCGTTGGAGTATATTGCTCCAACTCGAAAACCGGGTAAACCAAGATCTTTGGATAGACTGTAAACGACATGAACCCTTTTGGAGACTTCGCTGTTCTCGAGTTTCTTGTCTTTCAAGACATCCATGACACTAACGAATTGTTCAAACCCAAAAACTGTACCTGAATAGATCTCGTCGCTTATGAGATGAATGTTTTTGGAAGTAATGAAGTCAACGAGGAGGTTAAGTTCTCTTCTGGTCAGCATTGTCCCAAGTGGGTTAGATGGGTTGGTAACAAGAACTCCTTTGACCTTAAGATCAAGCTTCTGAGCTTGTTGATAAGCTTGTTGAAGAGCTGATTCTGTGATTTGGAACCCATTAGAGCTCGAGCAATGAATCGGTACAATCTCTGCTCCGGTTCTCCATTTCAAATCCCTATCGAATCTGTACACATAAATGTCAGCTTAAGTTTCTTGGGAGTCAAGTGAAGTAAATAATCAAACGTAAATAAATAGGGTTTAGAAATTACCCTGGATAATAAGGAGTGGGTAATAGAAAAGCATCGCCGGGTTCCGCAAGACAAAACATGAGAGCTTCGTTGGCAGAGGTTGAACCAGCTGCTAGGACAATCTTGCTTGGATCATATGTTACTCTATTCCCTCTTATTTCTTCCATAAACTCTGCCAAAGCCTGCGGTAAACCATATTAGATTAATTGTGTCTTAATTTAGACATGTAATTTTGAAAAGTGAGGGAGAAAATTTTAGTTACTCTTACTTTCTTGAATTCGGGTAGGCCATGATAGTCTTGGAAGAGAGCAAGCTTTTTGAAAATGGATTGGCCGTCCTTCTTGAGCCCGGCTGCGTCCGGATTCTTAGCTAACCATGTCTCTATGAGATCAAAACATAACTGCATACAAAAGAACATCAAGTTAAGTACCAAAAAAAGATTGAGTAATGATTTGTCGATTGGTCAAAAACTTGGAGTTATATATTTACCTGATTTTCGGCAAGACCCATTTGAATAATCCCATTAGGGTTCTTGATTTCGTCGTAAGGGTTCTTCTCGTATTCTTCCCATCCCAAGAAGTAGGAAGAGTCTTGTCCATGAGCATTGCTTGTCACTTTTGTCGACAACTGTTTCATTTTTTTGTATATACAAAGAATTTTTGTTTTTAGCGAGAGATGATCAATGAAGAATAAAAGATTGGTTGTTGGAGAGAGAGATGTTGAACTAGGGTTTAGTTAGTTGGTGAAGTGTGAGATGTGGAATGTAGATGCTTGAGGTATGTGGGAGGTATATATACATTTTTTCCCTTTGACAATATGCTCCTAATCTGAGAGACAACTTCCGGTTTTTACTTGCGTGGCTAATAATCCATCAGTTATTATTTCTTGTCATTACGAACCTAACATTCAAGATTTTCAGACTAAAACTATATTCAAAACACTGCTTCATTTGTTGTTTTAGTTCTATGATTATTTTATATAAACTGAGATTTTGCTAATCTTATACAAATCTAAACATATCTTTCAAAGTATATTTCTCTATAAAGCTAAATATTCTCTATCATTTATTCCATGTTGAAAGTTTGTGCTGACATAAAAACCAAACCAAACCGAACCGATCGAACCTAAATTATTCGGTCAAAGGTTTTTTTCAGTCCAAATGATTTGGTCTTAACTGAACCTATTTGAAAATCCAATATGTATTCTATTAAACTAATTAAATACACTAATAATATTAATAATGAAAATAGTTAATCAAAATAGTGGAATGTAGATGCTTGAGATATGTGGGATGTATATATGCATTTTCTTCCTTAGAAAAATGGTCTCTTCATGTGAAAGACAACCTCCGTTTATTACTTACCGTATCTAATAATCTATCAGTTATTATTTATTCTCATTACGAGCTTAAACATTCAAATTTTTGGTAATAAAAATATTCAAAATACTACTTCATTTGTTGTTTTACTTTTATGAAATTTATATAAACTGATATTTTGCTAATCTTATACAAATCTAAACATAACTTTTAAGTATATTTCTCTATAAAACTAAATACTTCTCTATCTTTTATTCCATTTGAAAAAGTTTTCTCAAACAAAAAACAAACCAAATCAAATAGACCCAAACCATCTGGTTAAAGTTTCTATCAATCAAAAGAGTTTGGTTTGGCTCAGTTTCTAACTTAACCGAATTAAAAACCAATATGCTTATTTTTTCAGACAAATTAAATATAATAATAATATTAATATTTAATATATTTAGCCATCTAACATATATGACTAAACATAATGTTATACACTTTTTTTAGATGCATAGAAAAACACAACTAACAATTAAAAAGAGCATGATTTTTATACATTGTCATCAAAATCAAAAGTTATCTATGATAATTTTATACTACAAGAAAACATGACAATAACGACTAAGCTTTACGACGAATCAAGGTAGTCGTAATGTTACGTCGAATTTACTTCACATTTACTAGGAGTTCAAAAATCATCGTAAACAAGAAGTAAAATTACATCGATTACAAATCGTCGTAAAACATAACCAAGATTACTTCTATTTTACAACGAATTTTGAAATTGACATAAAATTGAAGTAAAATACCTACTATTTAACTATATTGTTTTTGCTTTGACTTAACTTCTGATGTACGTCTAATGTTTTTTGAAATGGAAGAAAGTTGTAACTTTCCCACGTACCAAAATCGAAAATTCTCTATAAATATGCTCTACTCTCTCATTGTTAAAAAAACACCAAAAATGAGAAAAGTGTAAAAAAATATCTCACGGTGGCAATATCTATGAGGTTCTGAGTTGGATGTATGCACATAAAGATTCTGCAGGAGTTGTGAGAAACAAAATTTTGAACGAGGTGGAGTTATTCATGCAACAGGCCGGAACCGCGCCTCTCACACAAGAGTCGGGTAAAATGTTATGTCCCTGCTATAAATGCAAAAATACCAAGTTTGCTTGTAGTGAAACAGTTTGGAAACATATAGTAAATAGAGGATTTACCCCACATTACTACATTTGGTATCACCATGGGGAGGGTTATAGTAGAAATGAAGCTAGTAGTAATAATCAGTTTGAAGAAAACCGCAATAGGGAAGAATTGCATTCTGATTATCCTCAGGAGGATTAAGTAGTAGATCATGATAGGATGCATGATATGGTTATAGATACATTTTGTGAAACAACCTCAGTTGTTGCTGGCGAAGTTGAAAATCTAGAGGAAGTACAAGAAAATGTAGAGGCGCCTAATTTGGATGCAAAGAGGTTTTATGAAATGCTAGCAGTGGTAAATCAACCTATTTATGAAGGTTGTAGAGAAGGTCTTTCTAAATTGTCATTGCAAGCTATGATGATAAATATCAAAACTGATTATAACTTACCTGAAGTTTGTATGGATGCATAGGGTGAGTTCTTTAAAGATTATTTTCCTAAAGAGAATTTGTGTGCAAAATCTTATTATGAGATTCAAAAACTTGTGCGTAGTCTTGGTTTACCTTCAGAGACGATAAATGTCTGTATAGACAACTCCATGATCTACTGGAGAAAAGATGCAAAATTATTAGAGTGTCGATTTTGCAAGAAACCACGATATAAATCGAAAGGACGTGGTCAGAATAGAATACTGTTCCAGCGAATGTGGTAATTACCTATTACGGATATGCTGAAGAGAATAATCAATCTGAAAAGACTACAGCAAGGATGAGATGACATGCAGAACATACTAATAAGGAAGGCGAGACCAATCATCCCTCAGATGTGAAAGCTTGGAAGCACTTGAATTCGGCACACCCTGATTTTGAAAGCAACATTCGCATTGTTATCTTGGGATGTGGACAGATGGATTTAGTCATTTTGGAATGTCTGGAAGACAATACTCACATTGGCCAGTCATCTTGACGCCATACAACCTTCCACCAGAAATGTGTATGGAAAGAGAATTTGTTTTCATGAGTATATTGATACCCGAGATCAAGCATCCGAAACGGTCTCTGCAATGTTTTTCTACAACCTATGATAGAAGAACTGAAGGAATTGTGGTCAACGGGAATGGAGACATATGATTGTTCAACGAGAAAAAACTTTACAATGAGAGCAGTTCTTTTGTGGACAATCAGGGACTTTCCAGCATATGGAATGTTATCAGGTTGGACTACGCATGGAAGGCTAGCTTGTCCTTATTGTATGGGAAATACAAGCACATTACAGCTGAAGTACGGTAGGAAGACGTCTTGGTTTGATTGTCATCGGAGAATTCTGCCCATCACCTATCCGTACAGAAGAAACAAGATGTTGTTCAGATCTAAAGTGGTTGTTCGGGACACCTCTCCACTATATTTATCTGGAGAGGAAATCGAGAGGGATATTGATTATTATGATGCACAAGAAACGGTCTGCCAAAGGGGGAATTGGCATACTCTTGCAAACATGTCTGATGGTTACGGGACACAACATAATTGGCACAAGAAGTGTATATTTTGGAAACTTCCATACTGGAAGGATCTGCTTTTACGACACAAACTTGATGTGATGCATATAGAGAAAAAATTATTTGACAACATTATCAACACATTATTAAAAGTCTCGGGGAAGACAAAAGATAATAAAAACTCAAGGTTAGATTTTCCTGCATTATGTTGTAGGAGTGAACTCAATATCAAGATCAATGGAAAAATTCTGGTTCCTATTTTCAGATTGTCATCAGAAGCAAAATTGGCGTTCAAGTCGGTGAAAACAGATGTGAAATTTTTAGATGGATACGTTTCAAATCTATCAAGATGTGTTGAGCAGGGACAAAAGTTTTTTGGAATGAAAAGTCATGATTGTCATGTGTTTATGCAACGATTACTACCATTTGCATTTGCGGAGTTGCTTCCAAAAAAATGTCCAAGAAGAGCTTGCAGGTAACAAACTACTTACCTTATAGAAATTAATTATCGGATTTAATCAAAGTTGAAAACTGACATTATAAATATCGTTGTACAATGTCTAATATATATATATATATTATATATATTATATGCAAGCATTGGAGCTTTTTCAGATATCTTAGCACACGTACCTTAACGGAAGATGTGATCAGACAACTTGATGAGAATATCCCGATCCTAATGAGCAATAGGGAAAAAATATTCTCTCCGTCGTTTTTTGTTGTCATGGAACATCTAGTTGTCCACCTCCCGCATGAGGCTTTGCTTCGTGGGCCTGTTCATTATGGATGGATGTACGTTTACGAGCGATCCATGAAACATTTGAAAGGGAAAGAAAAACATCTTGCAAAGGTCGAAGGTTCAATAGTTGCTGGTAGTTTGACTAAGGAAACATCTCACTTCACATCGTACTAATTTGGGTCACAAGTTTGGACACGTAAAAGGGCTCCTAGAAGATATGATGATGGTGGTGTTATGCCGACATATGTTGTAGAATGTGTTCCACACATATTCTGTCAGATTGGACGTCTAGGTAGGAAACTTAAGGAAATTTGGTGGTCGAGTACAAATGACGCCCATAGCGCCCACACATATATACTCCTTAATTGCGAGAAGATGCAATCGTTTGAAAGGTAATTAATTAAATTTAGATACTTCCACAATTTATAAATATTAACAAGTATATAATTATTGTCGAACCTTAATTAATTTGCAAAAATAGCGAGTTTGTTGCCCAGGTCGAAGAAGCTTTACCAGGAATATCAACAAATGATCTAAATAAAAGGAAATAGCAACACTTCGTGGTGTGGTTAAAAAAGTAGGTATAAAACACAATATAATTAGTTTATTTTTTTAATTAATTTATATAAAGGAAGTATTAATTAATTTTATAAAAATTACAGGTTGATTATGATGGTCCATTATTCCCAGCGTGGTTTCCCGATTTGCTACAAGGTCCGATCGCTAAGGTCACCACATCATCTATGTATTTCACTCGAGGTTACACTTTCTACACTTATGAATATGGAAATCGTCGAGCAACAGTGAACTATGGAATATGTGTCAAAGGTGAAACATATTTCTATGGCATCTTAAAAGAGATCATTGATGTGGAATTCCCCGGTTTAGTGAAGATGAAATGCGTCCTCTTCAAATGTGATTGGTTTGACCCCACGGTAAATAGAGGTGTTTGCAAGTTTGGAATTGTGGATGTCAATGCTACACGGAAGTACAACAAATTTGAACCCTACATTTTGTCATCTCAAACAAATCAA
The DNA here is from genome assembly GCA_905132765.1 of Moricandia arvensis. Lineage (NCBI taxonomy): Eukaryota > Viridiplantae > Streptophyta > Magnoliopsida > Brassicales > Brassicaceae > Moricandia > Moricandia arvensis. The sequence goes on along the minus strand of CAJHQP010000729.1, from coordinate 32,838 downwards.
TTTTGTTTTATTCCATACCCAAGGATCAGACAATCTGGAATATCTTGGCTAGCTTCAATGAAGGTCTCACCTCGCGGGCGAGTGCTAAGTAATGAATAACCGCCTTTACAAGAAGATTCCGTAAATCAAGTGGAAGTACATGAACAACCCACATATGAAATCCTACTTGTTGATCCGCAAAACCATGGATAAGAAGATCTTCAAGAAGATACCGTGGGTGAAGCCAATGAAGATGAATTTGAAGAAAGCAATGATCCTAGTGATGACCTGAGTGATGATTCCGAGAACGAGTGAATTTATGTTACATTATTGCATTATCTTTTTCATTGTGTAACAAATCTTATGTTTCAAAGATTTCGCAAGTTAAAATAAGTATTATTACATGTTTATGGTTTGTAAATTTGGATGTTTATAAGTAAGAAGTAATGGCTTTAAGTTAGAATATTTAGGGGTTGGGGTTTGGGGTTTAGGGTTAAAACCCTATTCGTCGTAATATAGATGCTAAATTACACTGGTCGAGTTAACTTTGTCGTATCACCTAAAAAACGGGTCGAGTTAACTTCGTCGTAATTTACTTCTATATTACGACTACCTCTAATTCCTATAAATATAACCAAAATCTTTCATTCTAAATTGCATAAACCGATCGGAATTATGAACAGTCATCCGAACACTTCTGATCAACTCCGAATAGCTTATTAGCTGTGCGGGATTGACCAGAACATTTCTGATCACTGTTTCTTAAATACATTGATCCGGGAAACCGATCGGGATTATGAACAGTCACCGAACAGTTCTTATTTCGATAGGAACTGTTCGGGTGACCATTCGTTTTTCTGTTTATTACACAATTATCCCTAATTCGTCGTAAACGACAATCGACCCTAATTCGTCGTAGTACATAAAACATGGATCGAGTTACATTCGCCGTAATTTACTTATGTTTTACAACTTCATATAATTCCTATAAATATATGCACCAAACTCTAGCATTCTAAATTGCAAATTACAAACAATTTAATCTGTCATTCGAACACTTATCAGCTCCTCATAGCTTATTAGCTATGCATAGCTTATTAACTATGCGGGATTGATAAGAACGGTTCAGGTCACTGTCACCTTAAATAAATTGACCCGAAAAAATGACAGTCACCAGAACAGTTCTTATCGAAGATAAGAAATTTCTTCGATAAGAATTGTTCGGGTGACTGTTCCTTTTTTCTGTTATTACACAATCTTCTCTAAGTCGTCGTAAAGCATTAGAACCTAATTTGTCTTATTTTCTTTTAGTACTTAATTCGCCATAACTCAAAAAACGCACGTCGAGTTAACTTCGTCGTAATGGAAAAACGCGCATCGAGTTAACTCCGTCGTAATTTATGACGACATTACGTCGTCAACCTATGTCCTATATAAACCACGACCAATCGACCCTTCTTAGTTGCTTTCAGAATGTCTCACTTCTCTCTAACTTCTCCTAGGTATGTTTTAGTTTTTTTTTTAGTTTAGGTGGTTAATTTTAGGGGAATTAGATTAGGTTTGGTTAGTTTTAGAAATGAATTAGATTAGGTTTGATCAGTTTTATGATGGAATCAATTAGTTTAAGGTGATTAACTCATACTTATTTTCTTTTTAAACAGATCGACACTGTGAGTATGCCATCATCACCTCGCGGTAGAAAAAGACTTAGGGACGCAAGACCTTCGTATGGAGCTACTTTTCTCGAAGGGAATGATGATCCTTCCATGTCTACCTCCGGGACAGGATCCGACACTGGATTGGCCAGACATAACTTTGTCCCTGAGAGCCAATCTCAGGGAAGATCCCCGTTTATGGCTTCTCGTTCTCGTTCTCCTCCCCCTCCCCCGTTTGTGCCTTATGCTCCATATCAGCCTCCTCTACAGCATGTTCTTGCTCCTGAACAGCATGCCGCAGCTCCTGATGAGCCTGCAGCTGCTTCGGGTACTCCAAGTGTCCATCCGGATTTGATGGTGCCACCGGATTTCCATATGCTAGATTAACGGTGGAAGACATTCTCGAGATGCCGGGATGAGAAGGTTTGATGAGGATTGACCCCGACCGACCACCAAACACTTTATGGTAATTAACTTTTAATATATTTTTATTAAATTTTTAATTGTATTTTTAATAAATATTGTGCTAATAATCTTTTTCACAATTTTTGTAAGGTTTACCACACACAATTGCAAAGGCCGGAGTATTTCAGATATCATCAAGGAAAACTTTCGGGAACCACATCCGAACTGCTCTCTTACCCCTGACCTTGTTCGGAGAACTTGGTACAAGTGTTTTGCGGTAAGACATAAATATTAATTTTTAAATTTTTCTTTAGATTTATAATTTATTTATACCCTTTTAATGTTTTTTCCAGCAAAAATGGAAGTGGACGATTGCTCTCAATGAGGAGGTGAAGGCATCGTTCAACGCTAAGGCGATGGACCACCTCAAAAACACGGTTGGCGACTGGAAGGAGAAGTGGCGGGTTTACAGGGATGCAACCAAGACCATATACATCAGCAACTACGTTTGGAATGGCTTGAAGGCTTATTGGAATATGTCTAAGTCAATTCGAACGTCGCTAAAATGCTTCGCCGCAGGCTTGACGCGTGATGCCGAGGGCAATTTGCCCTCAGTCCACACTTCTGGGCAGATCCCACACACTGGGGTATCTCTAAAAATTGTAAGTCTTTATTTATTTATTTGTTTTAATTCAGTACTAGTTATTTAATTATTTAATGCAATATGTAATTATTTATCATTTCTAATTTTTATAGATCGAGAGGAGAACCACCGTGTCTTTCCCGCCTTTACATGATCACACACCAGCATGCGGATGGGACGTTTCTAGATGCTCAAGAGGAGATAATCTACAACGAAGCAGAGACTCGGGTCCAAGCGGTCCAGACTCAGTTGTCGCAGCAAAATCCGGATGCTCCACGAGTCTAGTTGTCCACCGTCGAGCAGAACAAAACTTTTGAGCAGGTAGAATTTTAATTGCCTTCGTTATAATTTAGTTTTCAATTCAAACTATAATTTATAATTTTATTTTCTTATATTCATTCATATTTTTTTAATCGAAGGTTGTCCCGAAGAGAAATGGACGGATGGTCGGACTCGATTCTGTAAACGATGTCCCGAGTGTTACAGCTGCCTTTGCTGCAAGAAGGCAAACCGAGATTTGGGTCGACCAAGAATTTGCGGCGGCCAATCAGGTCATTCCGCAGCTTCAGACGAACGATGCTGCCAACAAAAACCAAATTAGGGCAATCACGTCGATATTTGTCTCATTGCTGACACAAACCCGGTGCTGGTAGAGATGTGTCTGAATGTTCGTCCAACCATGAACACCGACCCCACTCCTGAAGAACATGCGGACATCGAGCGACAGGCGGACATCGAGCGACAGGCGGATCAACATAGTTCACAGCTCTTCGATGACCTAAACTCTTAGGTTTTATGTTTTTATTTTTTCTTTTGTATATTATATATTTTGAATATTGTGGCTGTATTTTTTTATTTTAGATTTATAATTAGCAATTTCTATAATTTTTGGAATTCAATAATTATTTTTCAAATTTTAATATGTTATGCAATTTTTTAGTATTTAAATTTAATTATAAAAATTGATTAATTCGACGTTAAGTAGATGTACAATTATGTCTAATTAACAATGATTTTTTATGTTAATTAGTCGTAATTTTTACAAATAATTTACTTTGAAAACCGAAGTTAAATTGACGTAAATACTACGTCTAATTAACAACGACTTTCGATGTTAATTAGTCGTAATATTTACAACTAATTTACTGCAAAAACCGATGTTAAATCGACATAAAATTTACGTCGAAGTCACGACGATATTTACGTCTACTATATAGAAGTAACTTTACATTGACATTACGATGATTTTAGGTACGTCTTGTTTACGACGAATTCAGTTTGTCGTACATTTTACTTCAAATTTACGACGATTGATGCATTACGACGAGCCAAAACGATGAATGACAAATCGTCCTTACTTAATCGTAATCGGCTGATTACGACGACATAACGACTAATTTGGTAGTCATTATGTCCATGTTTTCTTGTAGTGTTATTAGGTTTGGATATAATAATTTAAATCATTAAATTTATATTTTTATATTTATTGTGATATTTGATTTTACGTTTGAAAAAATTAATGATTTGGTGATCAAATGATGATTTATTTTATATATTTAAATTGATTTATAACCAAATTTTTTGCTGAATTGAACTGAACACAAACCAAATCGAACTCAATCTAAACAAAACGCAAACCTAAGTTAACCCAAACCAAACATAACTAATTTTAGTTGACTATAGTTATAATTTTAAGAATCGAATTAACCAAATTAAGCTGAATAGAAACCAAACTGAAAAGTAGACCAAACTCTCACCCCTAGGAATGGCCTAAATAAAAAAAAAGGTAAACTAGTGTTATAAAAACTTGAGCAAATTGAATAATATTACACAAGCACACGAGTCACGAGATAATAAATACGGTAGAAATGAATAGTAATCCAAGTTTTAAAACTAACTAGTGGCGTGCCCCCGCGCAAGCGCGGGGTTTATCTTTAAATTGTTGTATTTCTGTTGAAGTTGATAGCAAGGGGACAATTGTTTATCCTATTGCATGGTATTCTTGGCTTCCCATATTCGCATGTGCAGTGATGGAGGAGATGTAGGAGTTGGCGTTGGGAGCGCATTGACTCGTTGTTTGCTGTATTAGTAGATGATGCTTTGATCAGACTGAATTTTTAATTACAACACACATGAAAAATAATTCACACTATAGTCTTTATCTGGGCAAACTAAAACTATAATTAAAACAGGTCTTGGAATAGAAAACAAAAAAGACTGTGAGATGGTTTTAGGTGTAGACGACCATGTTTTTTTTCTTTGTAATAAGTGATTTGTTGTTTTTATACAGAGTTCTCCATGTATAACCAGCTTTCAAAAAAAGAACAATATAATGAATTTGCAGATCCAACAGTTACATAATGAATTTTAAGATTTAGAGCAAACATCAGCAAGTAAATTTTCTTAAAGAAGTGCATGTGTCTAAGACAAACATTGTAAGTAAGCTTAACAAAACAAAACATTGTAAGTAATTTGGATCGATAACCTTTGTAGACCTCTCCAAATGCAACATCTACCTAAAATGCTCACTGGTCTGCAAACCCACCTTCATCTACCTTAAAAATCTCACTGTTTTTGAAACATTACGTAGCAATGTGTAGATCTTTATAATTATGACAGACTGCACTTCCCAGTTCTTACACACATCCATTAGTTTCTTCTTCTCTAGGTAAAATACAAACGCCAGTACAACCGCAGTCCCTGATTAACTGAAACACATACTTAGTTTAGATGTTTTAGAAACAAAGAGGTGGCATTTGTCAATAAGACATCATCAGCTAATATATGTCATGTATGCAGAATTAGAGAATAAGTCATTAAACCACAAAGACCTCACACGGGAAAGCAGAAAGACTAATGAACATCACTTATAAGCAATGTGATTTTGTTGCTTTTCACCTTAGCACAAAATAAAAGGCAAATTCCAAAGGTGATCATTATACAGAAGTAACAGAACATTGGAGCACGACATAAGAACTCTGCTACTAATACTATAAACACTCGCAACAAAATTTCATGCCAAAAGTATATATTCAATACCTAAACGACAATATTATCTATGATTCAATACCTGGATGTTAAAAAAATAATCTATGATTCAATACCCAAACGACAATATTATCTACAAACCAAACAAATCTCAGACTCATTTATCGGGAATTTGATCGACCATGATTGATTTTCCATTCATTTACATGAAATTCGAATGCAAAATAGGATACTTGATCGTGTTCCTTTGCTGCTGAGGACTTTCCATTGCTCTCTTCTTTTGATTCCCATGAATGAAAATAAAAGGTGTCAAATCAAAGAATTATGCAGATGGTGATGATTTGTGTCATCTGTGGACATATATTTATAGGATTATACCGAGATTTTTTTTTTGAGCGGCTGGAGAAGGCGATTGATTAAACTTTCTGTGCAGTAATTATAACTGAAAACCGATTGGAGAAGGATTGATTGATAGTAAACACGATGATGGGAACGTGGTGAAGAGATCGGTTTCGAAACCGTAATAGAGAGGAAGAGAGGAGGCAGAGGAAGAGATGAGGCAAGAAGGTAAGGGGCAAAGAGTCATCGGCGATAGACTTAGCAACCCTAGAGATGATCTAATTGTACAGGAGAAAAGCCCAGCCGAAAAATATCGATGGGCAATTTGGCCCAGTAAAACCAAACAAAATTAGATTACCAATATGGGCCACCAATACCAAAGTAAATTAGATTTCCAGGCCCGCTCAAAATAGTAATTTCAAGCCCGATCGAAATGTGTATCAGGCCCACGACAGGTAAGCAGAAAGAGGCATTCTGATTGGCTGAATTATTATGCTGAGGTGGACAGCTTAATCTTCTCCCATATCCACCTTTTATTATAGTATAGATTTGTCTATAAAACGCGTTTACTGTCACCGCCCATACCTGACAATGCATTACCGACCAAAACTATACAAAACCTGATATTAGATCGACTGTCATGATGCTGTGTTGGGGCTTTCACCTCCTATTTCGGAGTTACATCTGAAAACAAATCGTTTAAAAAAATATATTTTATCACAGTTCTACAGAATATATTAGTAAAAATACAGGGTACAACTAAATAAGCCTAAGAATCCGAATCTACCTGTAATCACAATCACAAATATGCAAAATGTAATTATTCTTTTCTTATTTTTAAGATATATCTATAAAATACGTATCTAAATTAGTTGCTGGAAACAGATATCAACAAGATCAAGTTGGATATTTTGAATATTAGGTACTCTAAATAGGAGACAAGCGGAAGAAAACGTAAACCATAATTACCGACAGGCAATGAATTTGCTCAACACAATAACATATAATGTATAATGATATACCATTTACAAACTAAATATATATACTTTGCATGATGAAAGATCTTGTAACCACTAATGAGTCTCAAAATCCAATTAAAAAATTAGGGTTATGTTTTACGTTAGCGTGGTGAACATGTAATTAGGGAATCAAATATCTATTAATGATCTTGTATAGAAAATGTGTAGTTTACTAATAATATAGGAAAATATAACTGCAGAGAACTTAACAGTAGTGATTAGCAAAAGAGTACAAAAATATTAACACTATAGGTTTGCTTCTAAGAATTGGGATCCCCTTTCTCCTCTCTTTGGCTCTTTTATAGATGTTTGGAGGTGGATCATAAGAGTGAAGTTATCTCTGTCGAGTATTAAGAGTATTTAAGGTCGTTTTTAATCCTCTAATCTTCTTTACGTTTTGGTCTGATCATGTCAGCTCAGGCTGACTATCCTCTCAGTTTAGGATGGTCATGTGACTTTCATGGACCTATTGTCTTCTTTCGAGCCTCAATGGTACTAGACCAAATTCTTGGACCAGGTCTAGAACGGGTGAAACCCGCCTCCAACAATATCCTTCTGGAGTCTGGCGTGTCTTGGAACACGGATAGATGGCGTTTTGATTCTGACTTGGATGATGTGTTCGAGACCAATGTTTTATGAATTTTAAAGGTTCGAGATTCCGGTTTGGCGAATTAATTATGAGATTCGGTTGATGTGAATTTCCTTCTTTGGAAAGTGAATCGTTTGTGTCGTGGCAATCATTTACTTTTCTGGTTCACGATTTTCGGAGTATAAACTGCTTGTCTTCCTTTTCATATCTTACTCTTGCTGTTTTAGAGAAAACCGAGTGTTTCCTCTCTCTTTTTCTTCTCTGGTCTTATTGTTTGTCTATATTTTACCATCGTATGTCGTCAAAATTTTGATGAGATTCGACTTTATCTTCTATTTTTGAGTGTTTCCATTGCTGTTTGCGTTTTTTCTGGTATTATCTTCTATTTTTAGTGTTTTCAGAAGGCCGCCATTGGTGCAACGAGTAAGGAGATCACTCTTGAAGCAGTCTGTGATATGGTCATTCCATCTGAAGCTACTGAGACTAGTTATCTTGCAAGAATTGAGAATCTCGGGGCTTCCAGGAGAATATTGGAGTTCAAGCGGCTTATGAGCCCATTGTTATACCTAGTGAGGCTACAACTTTGATGCCTCCTCCACCTCCTCTAATGCTTCCTCCACACCCTCAAGTTTCTAGGGTTCCCTCCCGGAATCTATGGCAAAGGAAACTGCTGCAGAAGCTGTTATCCATTTTTCCGGTAAACGAGATCAGAGTTCTTCTTGTGCATGTTGTTCTTCGAGGGATTGATGGAGATCTTCAAGTTTTCCTACTTCGGTAGAGAACGTTGGCAGAGCTCGGAGATCAATTCCAGAAAATGTTATGCTCCTGGATCCGGAAGCTGGGAACTTGTTTCTTAAAAGAGCCTAGGGCAAACGAGCGCTCCCGGGTTCCTCCATCGTCTTCTACTTTGAGGGGTGAGTATGCCATTTCTTTTGAGTTTCCGGGAAACACTCCTCTTCGATATGATGGGAAATCTTGCGTTCGCCTTCCCTGTAATATTCACTTGGAAAGCGATCTTAACTTCCTAGAGGAAATTTTCTTCAACAGAAATGTCTATGATGATGTGTGATGTGCCAACAACGACGTAATCAGTCTCATAGTTTTCTTTATTCTAAGTGATTATTTCATTGCGCTTTAGGTACATGACTTCCTCTTTGGAAGATTATGGGTTGGGTCAATCGCACCATTCGTTTTACGAATACATGGTTCACTAAGCTCGAGGGAAGACAACTGCAGCTGAGAAGGACGCCTATGTTATCTCGACACGTTGAAGGCGGAGCGGAATAAGAACCACGATGTGTTTACTCACAATTTTTCTGGCAAATTCAAGAAACTGGAGGGCAAGATGAAGACCAGAGATGAGAAGATCAAATAGCTTGAAGCTTTGGAATATTGTCTTCGAGCTTATATCGAGGGTGTGGAGCAAGTCATGGATAAGGCTAAGGTCACCGCCAAGAAGCGTGAGGCATCTCTCGTAAAGGATTTGGTAGACATTCGAAGGGAGTGTGATCAGCTCGACAATTGTTTTTAACTTAAGCTGAGAGCACATGAGGAAGAGCTCCAAAGCCTCAATGCATCGAGGGAAAAGGAGATCTGAAAGTTCGAGAAGAGGACTCCTCGATCTCTGGCGGATAAATACAGGCCGCATTTTGATAAGATTGTGTGACCTCTGGCGGATAAATTCAGGCCGCATTTTGATAAGATTGTGCGAGCTCTGGCCGACGATAAGAGCCTTCAAGAGAACGTTTTGTTGATGTCCTGAGCGTCTGGTCGGACTGGTATGATCTATGAGTTGACACAGCAGGGGATTATGGGTCTAGAGGAGGAAAGAGAGACATGGTCTCAGTCTCTCAAAGACTTTCAGGCAGAGAACAAAGAGATGGAGATCATCCAACTAGATCCAGAGAGGGATCTAAGGGTTTACCTTGTTTCGGACGGCTCCAGCTGTAATAGCCTCCCTCTACTGCCAATTCTTGAGCTGCATCATGTTGGTGACAAGGATATCGGAACCGACACCGGCCAGGTTGGGAACCATGGTACAGTTCAGGGATGATTGAGTTTGAGGATCCACCTGCTGGCCAAGAGATGACTGATGCAGCGACATATGAGAAGCTTTTGGTTATAGATCAGTTCAACTCGAACCTCTCCACTATCTCCGCCTCAGATGAATAAGCTCCTGCAACATTCGAGAGACACAAGAATAGGCATTGCACCCTTTTAATTTTGTTATTTTCTCTTGAGTATTTTGAAGTGTTCATGAGGGGTTTAATCGTTAAATATGCATGACAAGGCTTTTATCCAATGACTTTGTTTCCTTAGGCAATTTCTCCTTCGCTTTTTATTTTTTTATTGTTTCTGAAACGTTGAGTTTGAGATAGTATTTCCAAGACTTTTGTTAAGTTGTATAAATAACATCGGATGCAGGAAGGCCTGACTTATTTATGGGTTAGAACTAGGTTCAAAAGTAGTTTGGATTATCTTGTATAATAATTTGGTTTAGGTTCAAGAAATTGGCTTACCATGTACCCACTTGAGTGTTTTTAGGATGTTTGGTAGTTTAATTATTTCTCAAGTATTTGCAGGAGATACCGCTTTTCTGTACAAAATAGGTGTAATTAAGATCACATGGCATGATGAGTGAGCTCAAAATACGCTCCTCATGACGAGGATGTCTTTTCATTAAGCCACCTATGGGAGATGCGTTAATAGATCGGTTACTTCCTGGTCAAGGCAATAATGTAAAGAGCTAAAGAGCTCTAAGCCAAAAGGCTTCTAAAAATAGGAAGAGCTTGGGAGCTTGATGAGCATTGAAGCTCATAGACATATAGAGCTAAGAGCTCAATGTAGTGAGCATAAGAGCTCCAAGCTTAGGAGCTCGAGAATAGTTAAAGGTTATGAACTCGTGTCTAGGAGTTTGTTCATGTGCATTCTCCTTACAGTTACAATGTAATAAAAAAAATCAGAAAATAAATGACATTTAAAATCAGTATGTTGAAACATTCACAAAGTAATCAGAAAAATAAATGTCGCTCTATGAAATCTAAATTGTATAATCCTGTTATATTATATTGTGCAGTGAAACCATATTCCAAGCAATCCAACATGTTTTTGTTCAGGCATATACTTTAGTGAAAGAATTCTGCTCTGCATAGCTTTATCAATGATTATGTGCATATGATATGTCGTCATCCAGACGCGTGAATGGCGCCTAGCATTCCGTTATCTCCAAAGGTAGTATACAGATACTTGAAAGAACATTTTAGCGAGAACAGAGTTCAGCCTTAGCTCAATGCGCTGAAAATGATCCACAGTCCAATACCAGTCCGGATTAATTCCATTTCCCATAAGCCTTCAAGCCAAAACCTTCCAAACTGTATAAGAATAGATACATGCGAAGAAAAGGTGGCCTCTCGTCTCATCCCTTACTCCTCACAACCCATAACCATGAATTACTCCACATCGCCTCATCCTATCACCAGTAGTTAACCTGATTTTTACAGCAAGCCAAGTGATAAAAAGCGAGGAACTCCCTGTGCAAACCATACTACTTTATTCCACTCTACTTTGTTACTCTTGGATTTGGTCCCAAATATTAGAAGAGTAAAAACTTTCTTGATAATATCCAGCCTCATGCTTCCAGGGGGAAATGTCACTACCCAGATTGGGTTAAAGAGAAACCACACTAAAAATGCTGTCATACAAGGCACGAAACCTTTGATTCCGCTTTCCTTTGATACACCATTCATCCTGGTTCACTACAGCACTCATACTGGAATCTCTGGCCAAACCAAGGTAAGTATTTCTAACAGCTTTGGTTATATCTATTAAACGACCTCTTCCATCCAACTATCAAAGAAAAAATATGTAGTTTTATCATATCGAACATCAAACCTGATAAAGTTATAAGAAAGAGCCCGCATGTTAAGAAATTTTTTCCTTGTCCAAGAACCATTGGACTCATCCCAAAACGATTTATACCTCAAAAGATAGTGCTTTGTCCAACATACCCAAATATATGATAGTTGCGTGAATAATCGCCAAAAAGTCTTAAGAAAAATACCTTAGTAGAGTCGCAAAGCTTCCTCACACCTAACCCCTCTTCCTTTGGAAAACAGAGATCATACCAACTCACCTTCGCCTTATGATTTTAGGTGGGTATTCTTGACCAGAGAAAGGCACTACTTTCTGTTGTTTCAAGACACTTTGCAAGTAAAATGAAAAAGGAGCTACAGAAAGTTCATTATACCGGAGACTACAGTCTTGATCAGTTGTAGTTACCAGAAAGTTAAGCTTTTGTGTGACCAACATAGCATTCAACTTCGTATCTTGTATATCAGTGGCTCATAGTAGTATTGGCAATTGGGCTGGACCGTCCCGCCCAGGCCCACCCGCCGCGGGATCACCTTCAGTCTGGCCTTTGCGGGCCTGACCCACACGGGTCGCGGCCCCGAGAAGTGGTGCCCCATCCCGACCCGCGACTTGCACATGCCTTAGGCGGGTCGGCCCGCGGGATGTGCATATGTAGTGTACGTATGTTTAAAGTTTAAACCCTTTCAAACATATGACTTCTCTAGAATGGCTAATGCCTTTAAAATCAAGTCCAAAACATCGAAGGCAATCAACATAGACAGCTGATGTGCATATGTACGTATGTTTAAACCCTTTCAAATCTTGTGTTTAATAACTTGTAAGTTCTTGCTAATGTTATAACTAGGTTATAATGCTTGAAGTGTTTTGATTTGGAGTGTTTTGATTTGGAGTGTTTTGATTTGGAGTGTTTAATAACTTGTAAGTTCTTGCTAATGCTATAACTAAGTTATAACTTGTAAGTTCTTGCTAATGCTATAACTAGTAATCAAATGCTAATGTAAATGAAAAATAAGCAAATCCAGCAATGTGTCCTCATTAAAAACCTTATCGGGAAAATCCATTGGGACAAAACCCGAGAAGGAAAAAAGAGCGCACACGAAATCCATAATGTAAATAAAATCAAAACACCAAATTAAAAAAAAAATCAAATTTTTTCTTCTTCAACTTCATCATTGACAATGGATTGAATCGATGGTATTGTCTCTTCTTCAACATCCATTTCATTTTCTGAAAATATAAAAAAATTGAAAATTTATTAGGTTTAAGTAACATAGTACCCTAAATATATGATTATGTGATTAATTTACCTTGCTCATAAGCTTCAAATCCTTTTAGCCAATTCCTACTACATATCAGAGCTTGCACATTTTTTGGAAGTAGACGGCTCCTGTATTTGTTCAAAACTTGCGAACTGATGCTAAAAGAGGATTCTGAAGCCACCATTGTGATTGGAATGCTAAGTAGATCACAAGCCATTGCTGGCAAATCGCCATACCTATGAGTATTATCTTTCCACCGCTGTAGAATATCCAAGCTTTCAAAGATATCCACATCTAGCGCAGGTTTATCAAGATAAGCTTGGAGAGCTGTCTTTCCACTCGAAGCAACACTAATTTTGCGAAACGAAAAAAAAATCTTGTGGTGTTTTTTATTAAAAATAATATAAAAAGCGATTTATTTAAGTTTTAAAACTAATTTTAAAAAAATAGAGCATGAGACTTACAACATAGTTCTCAAAAGTTCCTTTCGGTCCTCCACGAACATTTTGTTGATCTATCTCACGAGGCTCTGTAGATGGTGAGGTTGACTTTGATTTTTTATCGTATGATTCAAACAAAGTTTCCAGCTTCAGACGCAAGTTCTTCATTTTTGCATCATGTGTACTCATATCAAGTCTACCTAAACAATATTCTGCAACTGGAAGCTTCAGGCGTGGATCAAAGACAGCTGTCATTGCAAAAAGATCACTAACTTCTTCCCAATACTTGTCGAACTTCTCTTTCATCAGTATCACCATGTGTCGAACAATCGCATCATCGCTTTCCTCATTTACTTGGAGCCAATTATGGATCTTCCATACTTGATAGAAATACAAGTTTGATTTTGGGTATTTCGAACCTCACATCAAACTAGTATCTTAGCAAAAGGCTCCAAAAAACACATATATTCGCAGCTTTGTCCCATTCCTCAGTTGTAGACAAAAACTTATAGTTTCTCCTATCATAAATCTCCAACTTAACAAATGCTTCACGGTACGGAAGGGCTATTTCAAGCATATAGAATGTCGAATTCCATCTTGTCTACACATCCATTATCAAACCGGCATTCCCTTTTATCAGGCTAGCAGCATCGACACATTTTCCAAACATCATCTCACGCGTCTATGATGTTGTCACATACTTAATACTCTCTCTAACTTTGTGAAAATAGGCTTTAATAACCTTTAAGCCATCTTGTACAATGAGGTTAAGTATATAAGCCGCACATCTAGCATGAAAAAACTCACCTCCACACATCAAATCATTCCTCAAAAGCAGCTGAGATTTCACAATATCTTGCATTGAATCATTACTTGTAGCATTATCTAATGTGATAGAGAACTTTTTTTCTATTCCCCACTCTTCCACTGATTCAAGAAGCTTCATTGCAACATTCATACCTCTATGAGGCGGTGGGAGAGCACAAAACGTCAGTATTTTATTGTTCAGCTTCCAGTTTTGGTCAATGTAATGTGTTGTCACACACATATAACCCTCACGTTTCAATGATGACCGTAAATACGAAGTGAAGCTTACTCTTCCAGGAAGACTAGCCAATTCCCTCTTCAATATCTCTCTCTCATTTTCATAAAACCGATAGACATCTGCTCTAGCTGTGTTACGGCAAATGAATTTGACATCAGCATTCAAGTACTTCCAAGTCTCCCTTACTTTCTCATACTCAACATAAGAGTAAGATAATTCATGCTGAATTATAGTCTTGGTTACCAGCTACCTGAACAAAACATGATCATATTTGCCACTTACAAATTTTGCTTCAGCATCGAGTTTTTTGGTTTGGAGATTCCTTGGATAAAGTTTGCACCTATCACGATGCCTTCTCAAACCAGTTGTTCCGTGCGAGTGGAGCTCCATGCATACTCATTCTTACAATGATTGCATTTAGCCTTCTCCTCACCATTGGATTTTTGAATCCTAGAAAAATCAATCCATATGTCAGACCAATGCCTAGCCTCTTTCTCAATATCCATTTCGTCCTCTTTCGATTCACCTTCCAAATCAAGCTGCTCCTCTTGAATCTTCTTCTTCTTATGTGGTTGGCTAGACTCATGATGGACTGCGCTGCACAGGACTGTGTTCTTCTTTCCTTGGGCTGGCCTGGAACTCTTTCTGCCCCCACGTATTGTAAAATGAACAGATTTGGGTTTGCTTTTACTCGTCTTTGAAGACGATGGAATGTCACCGTCTAGAGTAGACTGTGACATTGGTTTCTTGGAGTTCAAGGCTTGCCCGGTTCTAGCTTGGGTCGATGGAGGACTAATTTCAACATCACTATCTTCATCATCAGCAATTTGAATAAGCCTTCTTTTGCTTCCTTGGTTATTTGTAGCTCCATCAGATGAACCATCAGCAGCCTCAGAAGCTGTTGAAAGAGTTCCAAGGAGTTTTTGACTCTTTAAATCCATTGTATTCAATGGCTGAAAGTTTGGATCGAAGCTTGAACTCATATCTTATGTCGTCTCTTTCTCTCTTCTTCGTTAGAAAGAGATACGTCGTTTTTTTGTTGGCTTAGGTAATATTGTTTTAGGGTTTTCTTTGTATTTTTATGTAATTTTTGAAATTTTATTAATTATTTGCTGATTTCCCATTGGTCAGGGACTCAAGCATTATAAGAAAATTTTATTATTCAAAGATTCTAAACTATCATAATATAACAATCAAGAGCAAGCAACCATACTCCAACTCCATACTCAAGTTCTATGACTCATATCAAACCAAACGATCAAGAGCAGACAACAATATTCAAATCCTATGACTCATATCAAACCAAACGATCAAGCTTAGGCAACAATATTCAAATCCTATGATTCCTATCAGACCAAACGATCAAGCTTAGGCAACAATATTCAAATCCTATGACTCCTATCAGACCAAACGATCAATCTTAGGCAACTATATTCAAATCCTATGACTCCTATCAGACCAAACGATCAATCTTAGGCAACCATATTTAAATCTTATGACTCCTATCTACCAAACGATCAAGCTTAGGCAACCATATTCAAATCTTATGACTCCTATCAGACCAAATGATCAAGCTTAGGCAACCATATTCAAATCTTATGTCTCATATCTCAAGTCTTACTAAGAGACGTACCTGGTTTTAAGATGGCTCAGTGAGTCACGTGTATTAGAGAGTCCTTCCTTTGCTCATATCATACATCATAACATGTCCTTCCTTTGCTCACAAGTTACTCATCACATGTCATTAAAATGAAAAGGTTAAATAATAAGTTAACACTTTATTCAGTAAAAAAAAACAAGAACTTACTTAAGTCCTATGACTCCTATCAGACCTAACGATCAAGAACAAGCAAAATACTCAAGTCCTAACACTTTATTCACTAAACAAAAGCAAGAACTTACAAGTTAAAACCATGCTTAATCTTAACAAAGCTATTGTAGTTCACGCAAACATTAGAAAACAAGCAGCAATGATGAATACAAAACAGGACAGTGCGTAACCATAAACAAGACATTACGAATATAAATGTGACAAAACATGACAGTACAAAGTAACAGAACCATAAACAAGACATTACCAATATAAAACAGCACAGTACAAAACCATAAACAAGACATTACAAAACATGACGGTATAAAACCATAAACAAAAGAGGAAGAGAACTAAAACTAGACCACTTGTTAAACCCAGCATTCCAACACGACCAGTGGTTAGTACAATCGACAAACAAAGGGAGAGAGATATTGTTATTTGTTGACACTAACCTCCATTAGCTTGGTGATTGCATGCAAAACCGCTTGATGAGAGACAATAAGAGACCAAATATCTCGTTCTTCTTTCCTAAAGCAATTGTCTTTCCCTCAAAAAGAAATGGACAGTGTCAGTAACGAGTTAGACTTAGACTCATCAAATAAGTATGAAATGTTGTCGGAAAAGGGACATGCAAAATCGTACCGAAGTATATGTTTGCTTCATATGTTGTCGGCCAAGGTCAGTTAAAGGGAGCTTGAAACGCCATCACCGGAGCTCCAAACGCCGTGACGGTGAAGAAATGGACAGTAAACAGTTAGAATCATCAATAATTTCAAATGATGTTGGCAAAAGTACATGCAAAATCTTACCGAAGTATGTGCTTGTTGTTGACGGCAAAGTTCCTTTGCTCCAGATCGAAGCCAAAGGGAACAACAGAAGTAGGATCGGAGCTTGAATCGCCCTTGTAAGAACTCATCAACAAGCTTCATTTTCTTTGTCGGTGGGAGAGGTGATGCAGATCAAAGCTTGAAACGCCATCACCGGAACAGAAGAACCACCCTTGGAACTTGAAACGCCATCACCGGAGATCCAAACGCCGTGACGGTGAAGATCGCCCTCTTCTTTTTGGTTCACGAAGAGAAGGTGATGTAGATCGAACAGTCTCTCGCGGGTCTTCATTTGCCCGCATGATCATTTGGGCTGAAACCGCACGAGGCCCGATCCCGCACAAACCATAGCCCACAAAAATTTTGGGCTTAGGTTTTTAATGCCCAATCCCTCCCTGCAGCAAATCTTTCCGGGCCAGGCCCACGGGCAAGTCTTCAAATTGCCATCTCTAGCTCATAGTAATGACAAATAAGAGACTTGGTCGTCAGAGGCATTCCTAGAAATGAATGGGTAAAGTTCCAATACCTATTCTAAAAGATGAAACCGCAGTGAGGAAAGATGATTGAATGTACACTGAGGCGAAAATGGTAGACTTTGTAGCATTAATATGCAACCTTGACATCTGTACAAACCTTTTCATAACTTCCATAACACCCAATAGAGAGTCAATTGTGTCGTTAGTTAACACAGGTACATCATCAGCAAAACTAGGATCAGGGAGTTTTACTTCCTGACACTGCGAATGATACTCAAATTCTCATGAATCTGCTGCCCAATTTAGAAGCTTAGAGAGGACATTATTGATTATTACATAAAAGTAAGAAAAAGGTGAAAACCCTTGTCTTATGCCTATGGCATTTGAAAAAAAAATACTTTTGGGTTTCCATTGACTGAAACAGAGAATGTCGTTATAGATATGCAACCTGATCCAATGAATGAACTGAGGAGGCAATTATATTGATTTCAAAATTAATACTATGAAAGACCATTTTACTGTGTAAACGCCTTGGAGATATCAAACTTAACCGCACACCTCTCTTTATTCGTTGTCCAGTGATAAACAATAATAAGTTCTGAAGCCAGTAATACATTCTCCAACAAAAGACGACATAAGATGAAGGCACATTGGTTAGGTTCATATGTGTTTGCAAATATAACCTTGAGTCTATTTGCCAAGTGATGTCTTGCATATTTTCATTGTTTTATCCACCCATTTACATGCATTTTGATCATGTAGACTAGAATTTAGTCATTTCTAGGTTGCATTTTGCACACATGACTTCTTATTAGGTTTTGGAGTATCCTTGGAGTTCTTGAAGATGGTTAGAGGCTTTTGGAGCTAAAAAGGGAGCTAAAGGTGATCATAGGACGAGCGGATCTGGAACTACGTGCCAGAGCGACCTCATGACGTTGCTCCCATCCAGAGCGACCTCTACAGCGAGGCATGATGGTCGCTCGGCGTCTTGTCGCTTTGTGGCATGTGGAGGACCCTGCAGCGACCTTTCCACAGCGACCATGCTAGGTCGCACCAAACCGGAGCGACCTCCAGAGCGATGGCAAGAGGTCGCTCGCAGACCGAGACGCGAAGAGAGGCCTCGCAGCGACCCCTCCGGAGCGATGACACCAAGTCGCTGCGTGTCTTTGTTGAGACGAAAGTCAAGTTATTTCAGGGACCTTTTGGTCATTTTGTTGCATTGTTTTACATTTTCTAAACCTAATTTAAGTACCTCTATAAGCCGTTTCTGGCGGATTATCTTTGTTCTTGAAGAAAAACACAAAAACCTTTCGGAAAGTTCATCTTCTAAGATCATTTTTTTCATTATTCTTCTGTTGTGACTTGTCTATTCCATTATATATATGATTAAGCTTGAATCCAAAATGGGTTTAAGAGGAATCATGATGATTAGTGAGTAAATCACCATTGAATTCATGGGTTGGGGAGATTAAGGGTGATTAAGCTAGATCTAGGATGTTAATGTAGATTTCTCCTATACTTTGCTAGGAGAGTATTCATAATGCATCTTTTGAGTTGGCCTCTCAACGGTTGAGCTTTAGGCATCTCCCACCCACAAGGTGTTTGTTGAAATGCTCGAGCCAATCTCCTAAGCTTCTAACATTCTTTACCAAGGACACTTGTTGTTAAAGATGTTAGAATGGCTATTAGACTTGTTCTTAATGATTACTCCCATAACATTCAACCGAATATATTTGATGCTTGAGTTATGTTAGTAACTGAACATTCATCTAGACATAGAGTTTGTTTAGAATCGTGTCTAGGCATAAGCTGATAGTTTAATTGATCACTAACGATCCTTAGTTCGAGTCTTGATCACCCAAAGTCAAATTCCCCTTACCCATGAGTTCTCTTTTATCTTAATTTCTAAAGCTATTTCATTTATCGCATTTAGTGTTATGTTATTGCAATTTTACCTTAGTCATAATTCAAAACCAATCAATCGCATGATCGCACTTAGATTAAGCTATTACTTGCATTCTCGGTGCTTTTATATCTCTCAAAACTGGTTCGACAATCATTTATACTACAACATTTGCCTTAGGAGCCTTGAAAACTCCTAACATCACCAAGGCCGTAGAGATTACCTTGTACAATAGGTTGTAGCAGGCAATGGGCATGTAGTCCTTCGTAGTCAATGCATTTTCTTTCTTAGGAATCAAGGATCAGTTAGTGGCATTAACACAAGTGGAAAAGAATCCAAATAGATAGAAGGATTGCACTATTGTTATGACTCCCTCCCTATTGTTGGCCAATCTTCCAAAAAAAACTTCTTTTGTGAATCCATCAGGAACGAACACCTTGTCGTTGGAAGAAAGTGTAGTGCTTGCTTAATCTTGTTGCCAGTTATATGGCCAATTAGAAATGAGAAGGCATAAGTAGTACTTCTGTATGTCAGCATATTTTGGAGGTATGTGACTGATATGTTTTCAGTAGCCGAGTCATGAGTTTGTAAGAAACACTAAAAATGCAAACCGCTCCTTCTTCTATCGGCATGTGAAGTAAGTACTTCTTCTTTCGCATTAACCAGACTTCTTATTGTATTCTAAGCAGCTTGAGTCTGCACCATACGATGGAAGAACTTTGTGTCTTATCTCCTGTAGGTAACCATCGAACACAATACAATTGCCTATAGTGCTTTTCCTCAATAAGAGCTAGTTTATTCCAACGATCTAAAGTTTATAATGCCTTTGCAAAAGTATCCAGATTTGGATCAAGAAGCCCCTGATTCTAATACTCACACAACACTTCATAAGCTTGCTTTTTTATTTTGTTGATGATCAACTAAATAGTTGAAAAGCTGAAATTGTTTCATGGATTCATAATGAGTACCCGATAGCCGAACTAGATAACGAGCGTGATCTGAAAGTCCACTTTCATCTAGTTGTGCATACGCATGAGGATAAGATATAAGAAAATCTCCATTAAATAGAGCTCTATCAAGCTTCTTGCCAGTTGGATCCTCTTCCTTCTTGCTCCACCAGTTGAATAGAACTTCAACGTAAGGCAAATCCAGAATCGAACAGTCTTTTACAACCTCCTGAAATGGTCTCATACTCACCTGGTTAGTGCGGTAATCAGAAGCATGTGAATGCTCACTAGATAAGAGAGTTACATTAATTATAATCTCCTATCAAAATCCACGGAATACTAAGATGACCATAAGCTGCTTGGGTTTCCCTTAGTTTTTCCCAAAGATGAGTTCTCTCTACTATTGTATTAAAAACATAGACAGCTGAACAATTGAATTGCTCCATGTACCCAGAACTTGAATAGCATATGTTATCATCTGGGAGCTCATGTGTAGCCGTGGTACTACCACCTTATCAGACCAGAAAGAAAAAACATATTCTGCCCAAGGAATGATACCCCTAGTTTGTTATTGAATTCCTTTGTAGCATATCTGCATTAATATATTTTTGATTATTTCCATCTTGTACTCTAGGTTCAACTAATAGCCAAACAAAGTATTTACAATTTGAATCTGAAGTCTCTGTGCTTTCGTGACATACTGAATCTACACATGTTCCATGCAAAGAAGGACATCATAACTTCCCACCAGAAGTTTTTTTTGGGATGTAGTTTGCATACCAACAAACTTCAGGTCCTTAGCTCGAACAACTTTCTTTATGCTCATCTTATGAGATTGGGCATTGCAGAGCCACCTTCATATAAGAGGTGTTTGTGGTCTTTGCATCCTATCTATGTACTCCTTTCCCTCTATTATCTCCCTTCCTCGATGTCCTTATCAACCTCCTCAAATTCTTTCTCATTCTCTTACTCAATACCAAGTAATGGACTAACTCGAGATGGAGAAGCCATTATCCCAAAATCTCTTATAGTTAATATTTCTTTTGGAATGTTGGTAGATTGAACTCCCTTAACCTCAGTGCGATGAGGTCTACCATAAACCATGCTCCAGTATTCATAAACAGAAAATATATATATTTGTAGTAGGTTCTGAAAGTTTAATACCATGGTAGTCTTCTTGGGTCATTGTCGTATGCTTGTCACTTCTTGTTTGTACTCTATCCAGACCTAATAAAAGGTCATCAAGAGGACCTTGTTTCCCTTTGAATTCCTTTGGAAAAGATACTGGAGACATCTCATCAAGATCATGGATAAGGCCTACAATGCCATTACCCACTAAAGTAGTATTCTTCAACACCTTTTTAGGGAAAACAGAAAAAGCCAAAGCATTTTTCTCCTCCATCTTCTTCTTTAAGATGCTGATATCCTTTCCCTTGCACTTCACCTCCTTGTGACCCCAACCTTGGCATACATTCTAGCGAGGAGGAATACATGAAAACTTCACCTCAATCGCCGTCAGATTCCCTTATTTATTCTAGAAGGAGATCTGTTTCACTAGGCTGATGGAGATTCACTTCAGCTAGAACACACGCAACATCCAATTTGACGCACTGCTCAATGTTAGGATGAAGCTTAAGAGAACACCCAGCAGTTCTGGTTAAGCACTTTAGACTTTTATGTGAATATAGATCATTGGGAACTCATCGTAGATCGACCCACAACAACATTGCAGATTGATCTGAAGGATTAAGATCATACTCCAGAGACCATACACTTACCATCAATAGTAATTGCAATGTGCCAATATCTCCTCTGAATAACCCAATATCTCATTTGGCTATTCTTGATACGAAACAACACAATGTTTTTCTCAATAAATTGGACATTAATCTTTGATCCGGTTTTCGAATGAATAAATATTTATGAACTGATGAAATAATTTTAATTTTTCTTTTCACTTAATATTATTTTTAAATTAAATATTAAATTTGTTTTTTTCTTTATAATATTTTTTCAAACCAAAAACTAAAATATCCTATTTTGTAACACAATCAAAAGACTTTCAGGCAGAGAACACAACAGGTGCTTACAGGTCTAGAGGAGGAAAGAGAGACATGGTCTCAGTCCCTCAAAGACTTTCAGGCAAAGAACGAAGAGATGGAGATCATCCAACTAGATCCAGAGAGGGATCTAAGGGTTCACCTTGTTTCTGACGGCTCCAGCTGTAATAGCTCCCTCTGCTGACAATTCTTGAGCATCATGTTGGTAACGAGGATATCGGAACCGACACCGGCCAGGTTGAGAACCATGGTACAGTTCAGGGATGATTGAGTTTGAGGATCCACCTGCTGTCCAGGAGATGACCGATGTAGCGACAGATGAGGAGCTTCTAGTTATAGATCAGTTAGACTTGAACCTCTCCTCTATCTCCGCCTCAGATGAATCAGCTCTTCCCACGTTTGAGAGAGCTCAAGAATATGCATTGCACCCTTTTTTGTTTTTTTTTGAATATTTTGAAGTGCTCAAGAGGGTTTTAATCCTTAAACATGCATGACAAGGCTTTTATCCAATGACTTTATTCCTTAGTCAATTTCTCCTTCGCCTTTATTAATGTTTTTATCGTTTCTGAAACATTGAGTTTGATATAGTATTTCCAAAACTTTTGTTAACTTGTATAAGTAACATCGGATGCAGGACGGCCTGGCTTATTTATGGGTTAGAACTACGTTCGAAAGTAGTTCGGATTATCCTGTATAAGAATTGGATTTAGGTCCAAGAAATTGGATTTAGGTCCAAGAAATTGGCTTACCATGTTCCCACTTGAGTGTTTTTAGGATGTTTGGTAGTTTATGTATTTCTCAAGTATTTGCAGGAGATACCGACTTTCTGTACAAAATAGGCGTAATTAAGATCACGTGGCATGATGAATGAACTCAAAATATGCTTCTCATGACGAGGATATCTTTTAACCAAGCTACCTATGGAAGTCCGCAAATACATCGGTTACTTCCTGGTCAAGACACTAATGTAAAGAACATTAAGCCAAAAGGCTTCTAAAATAGGAAGAGCTTGGGAGCTTGATGAGCGTTTAAGCTCGTAGACATATAGAGCTAAGGAGCTTGATGTAGTGAGCATAAGAGCTCCAAGCTTAGGAGCTCGAGAATAGTTAAAGCTTATGAACTCGTGTATATGACTTTGTTAATGTGCCTTCTCCTGAGAATTACAATATAATCAGAAAATAAAATAATCAGAAAATAAATAACATTCAAAATCAGATTGTGTGTTGAAAAATTCACAGAGTAATCAGAAAAATAGATGTCACTTTATGAAATCAAAATTGTATAATCCTGTTAAATTATATTATGTGGTGAAACAATATTCCAAGCAATCCAACATGTTTTTGTTCAGGCATTATACTTTAGTAAAAGAATTCTGCTCTGCATAACCTTATCAATGATTATGTGCATATGATATTTTTCGTCATCCAGACGTGGCGTCTAGCATTCCTTTCTCTCCAAAGGTAGTATACTGATACCTGAAAAAACATTTTAGCAAGCACAGAGTCCAGCCTTAGTTCAGTGCGCTGAAAATGATCCACAGTCTAATACTAGTCCGGATTAAATCCATTTCCCATAAGCCTTCGAGCCAAACCCTTCAAAACTGTATAAGAATAGGGACATACAAAGAAAAGGTGGCCTCTCGTCTCATCCCTTTCTCCGCACAACTCATAAACATGAACTACTCCCATTGCCTCATCCTATCACCAGTAGTCAACCTGATTTACAGCAAACCAAGTGATAAAAAAAGCGAGGAACTCCCTCTGCAAACCATACTACTTTACTCCACTCTACTTTTTTACTCCTGGATTTGGTCCCAAGTATTAGAAGAATAAAAATGTTCTTGATAGTATCCAGCCCCATGCTTCCAGAGGAAAATGTCACTACCCAGATCGGGTTAAAGAGCAACCACACTAAAAATGCTATCATGTAAAGCATGAAACCTTTGACTCCGCTTTTCTTTGATACACCATCCATCCTAGTTAACTACATCGCTCATACTAGAATCTCTGGCCAAACCAAAGAAAGTATTTCTAACATCTTTGGTTATATCTATTAAATGACCTCTTCCATCCAATTATCAAACAAGAAATGAGTAGTTTTATCATATCAAACAACAAACCTGATAAATTTATAAGAAAGAGCCCGCGTGTTGAGAAATTTCTGCCTATCCAAGAACCCTTGGACTCATCCCTCACATCCCAAAACGATTTACACCTCAAAAGATAGTGCTTTGTCCAACATACCCAAATATATGATAGTTGCGTGAATAATCGCCAAATAAGTCTTAAGGAAAATACCTTAGTAGAGTCGCGAAGCTTCCTCACACCTAATCCCCCCCTCTTCCTTTGGAAAACATAGATCATACCAACTCACCTTCGCCTTACGATTTTAGGTGGGTATTCTTGACCAGAGAAAGGCGCTACTTTCTATTGTTTCAAGACATTTTTCGGGTAAAATGAAAAAGAAGCTCCATAAGTTCATTATACCAGAGACTACAGTCTTGATCAGTTATAATTACCAGAAAATTAAGTTTTTTTGACCAATATAGCATTCGGCTTCGTATCTTGTCTATCAGTGGCTCATAGTCATGACTAATAATAGACTTGTTCATCAGTGGAATTCCTAGAAACGAATGGGTTAAGTTCCAATACCTATTCCAAAAGATGAAGCTGCAGTGAGGAGAGATGATAGATTATACCTTGAGGCAAAAATGGTAGACTTTGTAGCATCAATATGCAACCTTGACATCTGTGCAAACCGCTTCATAACCTCCATAACACCCAATAGAGAGTCAATTGTGTCATTACTTAACACAAGTATATCACCAGCAAAACTAAAATGAGGGAGTTTTACTTCCTGACACTGCGAATGATACTCAAATTCCCATGAATCTGCTTCCTGATTTAGAAGCTTAGAGAGGACACTATTGTGAATTACATAGAAGTAAGACAAAAGTGAAACCTTGTCTTATGCCTATGGCATTTTAAAAAAACCTTCTAGGCTTCCATTGACTGAAACAGAGAATGTCGTTATAGATATGCAATCTGATCCAATGAATAAACTGAGGAGGCAATTGCATTGATTTCAAACTTAATACTATGAAGGACCATTTTACTGTGTCAAACGCCTTGGAGATATCAAACTTAGCCGCACACCTCTCTTTTTTTTTGTTTCCAGTGATAACCATTAAAAAGTTCTGAAGCCAGTAATACATTCTCCAACTAAAGACGACATTTGATGAAGGCACATTGGTTAGGCTCATTTGCGTTTGTAAATATAACTTTGAGTCTATTTTCCAAGACCTTAGACGTTACCTTGTACAATAGATTGCAAGCAATGGGCCTGTAGTCCTTCGTAGTCTATGCATTTTCTTTCTTAGGAATCAAGGATAGGTTAGTGGCATTAACACATGTTGGAAAGACGCCAAATAGAAAGAAGGATTGCACTATTGGTATGTACTCCCTCCCTATCATTGGCCAAACTTCCAAAAAGAATCTTTTGTGAATCCATCAGGGTCGAACACCTTGTCGCTGGAAGAGAGTGCAGTGCTTGCTTAATCTCTTTGCCAGTTATAGGGCCAATTAGAAATGATACGGCATATGTAGTACTTCTGTATGTCAGAATATTTTGGAGGTATGTGACTGATATGTCTTCAGTAGCCGGGTCATGAGTTTGTAGGAAACACTAAGAATGTGAAACCGCCTCCTTCTTCTATCGGCATGTGAAGTAAGTACTTCTTCTTGCACATTAACCATACTTCTTATTGTATTCCGAGCAGCTTGATTCTGTCCCATACGATGGAAGAACTATGTGTTTTTATCTCATGTAGGTAACCATCGAACACAAGACATTTTCCTATAGTACTTTTCCTCAATACAAGCTAGTTTCTTCTAACGATCTAAAGTTTATAATGATTTTGCAAAAGTATCTGGATTTGGATCCAGAAGCCCCTGATTCTAATACTCACACAACTCTTCATAAGCTTGCTTTGTCTTTTGTTGATGATCAACTAAATAGTTGAAAAACTGAAATTGTTTCATGGATTCATATTGAGTACCCGATAGCCGAACCAGATAACGAGCGTGATCTGAAAATCCACTTGCATCGAATTATGCATAAGCATGAGGATAACATCTCAGCAATTTTGCATACCAACAAACTTCAGGTCCTTAGCTCGAACGACTTTCTTTATGCTCTTCTTATGAGATTGAGCATAGGAGAGTTGCCTTCTTATAAGAGGAGTTCGTGGTCTTTGCATCCTATTTATTTCATCCTTTCTCTCTATTATCTCCCTTCCTCGATGTCTATATCAACCTCCTCAACTTATCTCTCTTCCTCTTACTCAATACCAAGTAATGGACTAAATTGAGATGGAGAAGCCATTATCCCAAAATCTCTTACAGTTAATATTTCTTTTGGAATGTTGTTAGATTGAACTCCCTTACTCAGTGTGATGAGGTGTACCATAAACCATGTTCCAGTGTCAAGCTTCATAAACAGAAAATATCTCTATAGTAGTTTCTGAAAGTTTAATACCATGGTAGTCTTCTTGGGTCATTGTCATATGCTTGTCACTTTTTGTATGTACTCTATCCAGAGCTAAAACAAGGTCATCAAGAGGACCTTGTTTCCCTTTGAATTCCTTTGGAAAAGATACTGGAGACATCTCATCAAGTTCATGGATAAGGCGTACAATGCCATTACCTGCTAAAGTAGTATCCTTTAACACCTTTTTAGGGAAAACAGCAAAAGCCAAAGCATATATTTCCTCCATCTGCTTCTTTACTATGTTGATATCCTTTCCCTTGCACTTCACCTCCTTGTGACCCCAACCTTGGCATACATTACAGTGAGGAGGAATACATGAAACTTCACCTCAATCGCCGTCAGATTCCCTTCTTTATCCCTGAAAGAGATCTGTTTCACTAGAGGCTGATGGAGTTCACTTCAGCTAGAACACAAGCAACATCCAATCTGACGCACTGCTCAATGTTAGGATGAAGCTTAACAAAAGAACCAGCAGTTATGGTTAAGCACTTTAGACTTTTATGTGAATAGGGATCATTTTTGCAACTCATTGCAGATCGACCCACAACGAAATTGCAGATAGATCTAAAGGATTAAGATCAGACTCCATAGACCATACATTTACCACCAATAGTAATTTGCAATGTGCCAATACCTCCTCTGAATAACCCAAGATCTCACTTGGCTATTCTTGATACGAAACAAAACAATGTTCTTCTCAATAATTTGGAAATTAATCTTTGATCAGGTTTTCGAATGAATATATGAAATAATTTAATTTTTCTTTTTCCTTAATATTATTTTTAAATTAAATATTAAAAAAAATTCTATATAATATTTTATCAAACCAAAAAAAATATCCTATTTTGTAAAACAATCAAAAATAAAATATCCGTAACACTTTTGTTACTTTTGTTTCTTCAATAACAAACAAAAAAAGAAACAAATTTTCTAAAAAGGAAACAGAAATATTTTGAATAATATGAGTTTAGATCATATACCGATATTTCATTTGATTCGGTCATAAAAATTTTTTTATTACAAATAAATTTAAATTATGTAACCAATTCAAAAGACTGAGATTAAAAATAGGATTGTCAACTAATCCAAATTGTCAAAGAATGTGGCCTATTGGTCAAGGTTTAAAGGCTGGTACACCCAGATTTGGGATTTGAATTGTAGACAACGCAATTTCTTGCAAATCATAGGATGCAAAGCTTATCGGAGGTTCCAAAGCACCGCAAGCGGAGTCGTTCGTTGTGGTCTATGCTACGAAGAGAGTCTGTTCATTGAGAATGTCGTGCAGAACCGTCCATCGATCCAAGTGTTTCTGGAAGAGTCTCATCTTAGAATCATTATCCGTGGAGTTGTTCATCAGTACTGCATAAGTTGCAAGTAGTTGATGATCATATCTAATAGAATTAGAAATTATATGATGATGTAATTGTGTTAACTAGTGGTAAGAAAATTAATCCAAACTAAATTTGGCTTAACTAATACTATTCTAATTTACTTTTCATACTCTCAAAAAATATATAAATGATATCACCTAAAGTAAATTCCTTAACAAATTTAATTTTTGAACTCAAAACAACCTCACCAAAAATAAATAAGTGATTTTTTAGATTTTTATGTATAACTAAGAAATGACATATTGAAAATGATTGGTTGAGCTGTTACTATAAATACTTAGCTGTAAAATTTGTATTGTAATTTGTAAGTGTATTGATGGTAGCTGTACAGTTATTAAAGTATATTTTATTGAAGATTATTGATGTAGTTTTAATAACTATATAGTTATGATAACTGTAGGTGTAACTTATTGGTTGTACTTTTTAAAAACAAAACATGATTGGATCAAATGTGTTGTAGCTGTAAAAAAAAACTTTTAAGTTATTAAAAATAACAATTTATAAAATTTAGCCAAAATAAAATAAAAACTTTCTAGAATAAAAATAAAAGGAAAAATGCTATCTAAGTAATAATGAATTTTATCTACGATAACTCCATAAAGTCATTGCAATCACATCATTACGTATATACAGCTAATTATTTATTCATTAACATGCATCTAATCTATACATATATTAGATGAGTTTTATATATTATTTAAGTGGCTTAATAATTACATACCTCATATATTGATGAAAAAGAGAACATCCCTTATTTTAATTTTCCATATTGTTTATAATTAATAATTTCTACTTTTTATGAGTTTTTTTCTACTCCTCAAATAATAGGATGTAGGACTTTTGTCTAAAACAAATAGAAAAAGAAAGTTTTATCCTTTTTGATGTATCTTGAAAAAATAAAACTACATTTTGATTTGTAAAAGTTTGTAAAGTTTGGTTGTAGATTTTAACTTTGAAAACTAATGCCACAATATGATTGGCCAGGATTAGTGATTTAAAAAAATTTAAAATAGTAAGTTAAAGTCCTACCAATCATTAGTATTATATTTTAATATTTTATTTATAAATTATGAAAAATCAGATAAATAAATATATGGAAATTATTAATTATTTTAACAAATAAATGTAAAATATAATTAATTAATTAATATATTTGTATACATGAACATGAGCATGGAAGAATCACCTAGTATTTTATGGTTGGAGAATAATCATCAAATTATTATTTTTGAGGGATTGTATTAAAATATAGCTTGAATAATCATCAGAATTATACTATTTATATTATTTTGGATTTTTTCGCAGGTAAATTATTCAACAGCTAAAATTATTATAATTTATTTAAAATTATAAAAATACTATAGAAACAATATTTAACAAATTTTTATTATTTATGCCAAACATAATTGACTATGTATTTAGGATATGCTGAGATTGATTCTCTCACTTCACGGTTCTCACACTAAAATCTTTTACAATGAAAGAAGGGATAAACTTTTGTCTTTTAGATCATAGTTTCTTAAATCATATTTTCAAGAGATAATTGGCTAAAGTGCCCTATTTGGCACCTATAATTAGAGACTTGCCCATGATGTGACAATCACTTTCCTTTGGACTATTTTGCCCTTCTCCACACTCTCTCTCCTCTCTTTGACGTTTCCCCTTTTTTTTTCTCTTTAATCCCTAATTATTTTACAAATCTTTATCATTCTATATACAATTAAATTTTAAATTTCATTATTTTTTCATAAGTGGCTTTGAATCCTCAAATTTTTCACCTTTTTTTTCTCTCCAATCCCTAATTATTTTACAAATCTCTATCATTCTATATACAATTAAATTTGAAATTTCATTATTTTTTTGATAAGTGGATTTGAATCCTCAATTTTTTGATGATATCAATTTTCTGGGTTTTAGATTCGACATCGTGTTAGCGGTTAATAAATATTGTAGACGTTAACAGAAGTGTTAGTTGTTAACAATTATTTTTACGCTTCGCGTTAATGAATGTGTTCGCTGTTAACAAATATTGTAGACGTTAACAGAAGTGTTAACTGTTAACAATTATTTTTACGCTTCGCGGAAATAAATGTGTTGGCTGTTAACAATTATTGTAGACGTTAACAGAAGTTTTATATGTTAACAAATGTTTTTACGCTTCGTGTTAATGAGAGGAAAGAGAAAGGGCATTCTCGGCATTTTCTTGCCAAATGGTTGTGTCAATGTCCTTCATGTCCAATCAATGGTATTTTGCTAATTTGAGCTTCAAATATGGGTAGTTCACTAAATCACTCTATTTTCAATCGTTAGATCAATCTTAAGTTTTCGTTTTGTCAGATTCTACTTTCGGTTGGCGAATTTTTGTTGTGATTGAATAAAGTTTTCGGTCATCTTTGATTGGAGCTCCAACTGTATCTCTGAAGCTAAAAACTATTTTTATTCATTGATCTTACCAAATTTTGTAGAGATAATCTCGTGTCTACTGAAACAGTCAATCTTGAGTGGGGCGGAAATATCTCCGTTTTAAGTTTCACTGGAGACGAAGGCATACTCTCCATGAATGAACTTTGATTAAGAAAAAGGAATGCGAAATCAGAAACTTTCCCTGAGACGAGATCGGGAAAGAGATCGTTAACCATGGTGAGGCTCTATACCTTTGTGAGGATCATCACAGCGGGAGAACATCGAAACGGCGAACCTGTATGATGCACATGTTTTATAAATTATAACATGCATGATGCCCATGTGTTATAACTTATAGCATGTATTCATAGATGATATTGAAGTCAGGACACACAAGGAATAAATGAAACCAAGTCGGTGTTGTAATTATTTATCAGGTCATGATTGTTATAAGCATGATCCATTGACTCTTTTGGGCTTAATCCAAATCTAATGAATTTGGCCGGCAAAACAAAAAGATTACAACGTGCTACAAACAATATTTGGTCAGAATTGCTGGTTGACAACATTGAAACGATCATGCCAATATACATTGAATGCTTTCAAGGCCTTGTTTATAAGCATGGGTAATCAGATCCCAATCGGATTTTGGTTTTGGTTCATTCGAATTTTGGTTTTGGTTCATTCGGATTTTGGTTTTGGTTCATTCGGATTTTGGTTTTGGTTTATTTGGATTTCGGATTTATGAATTTCAGTTCTATATATTCAAATAGAAAAAATAATTGATGATTACCTGGAGTATTGACCACCACATGATTAGTCATGCAGACTAAACTAATATATATTTAGATACACGAAATATATGTTATGCATGACAATATCCCTCAACTTAATGATGTTATGTAGTTAACATCACAAACATGATTTTATTAATCCAAAACCGACGTGGACATCGGATGCATTAACCAAGTTTAATTCTTCCGTTGATCAATTAAAATCTAACCCATCTGACCATAATTTAACTAAAATTTGATCCATCACAAAAATAAGAGAAATTAGTTAAATTACACTCTGGTGGATATATTTTAATTGAGGATTGGGAGAATTATACGGAGTTAACGTCTCATACATCCACGTCACTTTTGGATTAATGAATTAAGCTCGTGCATGTTAACTACATAACATCATTAAGTTGATGGATGTTGTCATGCATAACATATACTTCGTGTAGCTAGATAATTATTAGTTTAGTCTGCATGGCTAGCCATGCGGAGTTCAAATACTTCAGGTAGCCAACAATCATTTTTCCATTCAGATACCATAAATGTTCGGATCGAAAGTGGTTCGAGTTTAGTGGGGTTTGTTTCGGGTTTAGTTACATCTCCAATATCTGGTTAAACCTAAAATATTTTTGGTTTAGGTTATCGGTTCTAAACAATAATAATTTATAATTCATTAAACTCAATATATTTCTAATATTTTCAATAAATTTGGATATTTGACTTCCTTAAACCATATTGTTTCCTTCAAATAATTTTAGAAAACTCGTCTATCAAACAATACGAGACTTGTCCTTAAACTATACATAACAACATTAGAAAAATCATGATTATGACAAACAAAGCCTTGTTTTTTTGTCATCAAAATAAACAGACTCCTAAGACTCTGCAAACAAGGTTAGTAACTTTGCATCCATATGAACAACAAATGACGATTGTTGCCTAACACTGCGTGCAAGACTGTTCACCCTCGTATTCTGGGTTATGGGTATCTAAATGATCGTTGAGTGGTTGAAACTTCCTTTGAGGGTCTTGATATCTTCCAAATAACTTGCAAATGTTGGTCATTTCTTGTGGCTTTGAAACAATTTCACCAGTTGAAAACAATTCGTTGCAAATGTGACATGAAACTACTGTAAATGCCTCATACATTCCATTGACTAAATGAGTGCCTCTATCTCCGAATGAATGGGTGAGAGAGCAGTTTTGGTGTTCCTTGCCCTCCATTAGTCCATCAAATTCTTCTAGCATACTATAAAAATCTTGTTCCAAGTAATTGTCTTGATCTTTACAAGACTCATCCATGAAATACCATATTCCTGGTATGTTTGGTAACTCATCCCCTCAGCTCCCCTAGATTGGTTGACCCCTGCGTGGATGAAGCATGTGCCTCGACCCAAAGCATTGATTATGTTTCTGCCAATTTGAGAGTATCTCTAGGATCAATATATATATATATA